>VMDR010008211.1:0-37424 GCA_007922815.1 Macrotus californicus | reverse complement strand
TTAATATCAGTCTTCAAAGCAACAGTATTGCTGTTTCTGTGAGAAGCCCTGGGAGGTGAAGTCACTCCATGTGATTTAATAACAGCAGCTCATTCTTAGTTGAATTGTGTTATATGATGGAGCTTCAAGCCCTGCTAAGTTATCATATCTATGCATGAGAAATAAAGCTGGACAAGAGCTTAGTTCAGTAGTTTTCAAACACATTTAGCACAGGGATCTGTTTCCAAAGAGCCCCCATGTATTACATGAAAACACTTTCTCTTTGTAGGTTCAAATTTATAATAATTATGTATCACAAAGTCATTCAAAATAAAGAGGCCATTCCGATAGCTAGAAATTCTGAAAATGAGTGCCATAAATGAAAGTGAAATAAGCTTCTGCAGTCAACTTTTTAGTACATTTTTGTTTTATTTCTCCAGAGTTGAGCAAATCCTAATTCACATATATACATAGTTGCAGTGGCAACAGTTTTTAAGCAGCTTTGCAGGATAGCAGAATGAATATGCCTCCAAGGTCTGCACAAACGAATATGGCGGCAGAAACCATCAACAATATGCATCTAGTTTTATTACATGTCTTAAGATAGTTAAAATCATTTTTAAAGTTCAAACTAAAATTTTGGGGATATTCCAAAGGACCTCTTGAGAGGCAATAGTGGGATACAATTGGAATGTGTATCGGAGGCTCCTAAGAAGCATTATTTGGAAATGTTTTCTTAAGAATAGAAAAAAGCAGCAGAGTGGTGTTATAGTCACTTATCGCAGGGCTTCCTCAATGTCGTCAATATTATCAGTTTACTCCTCTAATAATTCAGATGCAACCAAGTCATTTCAATGCAGGCTTACAACTGATGAATACTGACAAAAAGTAACTCTTAAAATTACGCTTATCATGGTGGTTTAGAATGCCGTGTGAAGGTGGTGGGTTGGGTTAATAGAAAGGACTAGGCCATAGGGCTAAAGAGCAGAGAAGAGGGGAAAGCACAGCCAAGAGGAGATGAGATCACAGATACAATAATACAAGGCAAATAAGGATGGAGTCACCAAGCTAAACGCTGCTCACCCTTTCAGGACGCGGTTTAGATGGGACAACTTCTAAGAAGCCTGTGCCCATCCTCTGATACTGGATCAGGTGCTCTCACCCTAGTAGTGGGGTGGTCAGAAATTAGTTGTGGGGTTGTAGATTTTTTGATATGCTCTCTGTCTGGGTCCAATACTTGGGTCCACATATGCTGGGGTACTGTCTGCCTCTTCTTGTCCTACCTTATATGCTGTCCCTGACTCCGGGCTATGTATTTATGAGGACAGAAGGCAGGTTTATCACGAGCACTAAGACCTAACTCAGTGCCTACCACAGCGTTGGTCTCCACTAAACATTTGTGAAATCAATTAACACAAGGAGATGATAGTTATCATTACTATCCAGAAGGAAAGAAGAAAAATGAGGAAGTTCATAATTATAACTCAGGGCGAGCAACGTTGGATAGGGAAAGTAAAAAGGAGGCATTCAAATACATAATGGCAAAGTTCATTTTTTAAAGAACCTTGATTGTTGTTTTTCTCCCCTCTGCAGACAAATGCTGTGACCCGCTTAGATTTCCCCAGCTTAGCAAAGGGTGAAGTTAGATCACTTCTAGGGTGATCCATCACCAGATATGGCTCTCGGTGGAGAAAGTGGTGATGTTGATTAAGCAGGAGCATTTCCACCCCAGGAGAGATGTTGGAAGGAAGGCCTTGCAGTCCTAGAAGTGCTGTTTTTCATTGAGATGAAAAGTTGAGATCTTAATCTCTTGGAATGTTGCTGGTTCCCTGGACTGCTCCATGTGAGACAGCCAATAAAAATAATAATGTATAGTGTCTTGTATTTATATCCATAGCTTTTCTCAGCTCTAGAGCACTGTCATATTCATTACCTATGAGCTCTTCCCTCTGGGTTTGTAAAGTAGATAGAATAGGGGATTTGAAAATGGAAGAACTGAAGCTCAGAGATAAAACCTAATCTCATGTGGCTAAAAAGTGGCAAATTTTGGATGAAAACCTGATGCTTCCCGTTCAGATTCTTTATGACTGAAGTTCTATAAATTCATTGCTGATACAATTACTTCTGTGCAAAATCTTCCAATACACCTTCCTGGATACAGGTATAGCACAGAGAATAGAAGCATTTCTGTCTTTTTATTTAGGTAACTATGGAAAGGAAACCCAGCCAAAAAAAAAACAAAACCCAAAAACAAGAAGTATTTTAGCTGAACTTACAGCAGGTCCTCAAATAATGTTTTGTTCAATGTTGTCTTGTTACAACATGGATGGGAAAACAGAAATGATTCCCAGCCTGGGCCACTGTCTATGTGGAGTTTGGACCTTCTCCCTGTGTGTGCGTGTGGATTTTCTCCAGGTACTTTGGTTTCCTCCCACCTCCCAAAGATGAGTATGTGAGGTGAATGAGCATGTCTCCATTGTCCTACTCGGAGTGTAGATGTGGACATGGGGCACCCTCTGATGGAAGGGCATCCTCTCCAGGGTGGTGCCCACCTTGTGCCCTGAACTGCCAGAAGGGACTCTAGCCACTCTTGATCCTGAACTGAATTAAGTGGGTTGGAAAATCACCATCTTACTTGTTTTTTGGTTTATTTTATTCATCTTTCTTAAATGTCTGTGTAGCTGACACTAATTTCAATGTTTAATATTATGAGTGTATTGGGTCTTTATTTAGAAGTTTAGTGATAGTTCTGTGACCACAAATAGGCTGTAGGAACTTAACCCTTATTTATATCAATTAGCCTAAGGACAAATTGGTTTCCTTATCCATTGTTTTGCTAAAGGTTGCAGTTTCCAAGAACATATTCACCGTATTGAGTGAGGATTTATTCCATTTATATGTTTCTAAAGGTACATCAGGGAAAATGTATCACTCATTCTTTTCCTGAAGCAAGTGTGGTCCTGAATGGGCAATTGCAGTTATATTTTTTTAAAAGTTGCAGTGTTGCATTTTAATGCCTGATGAAGTGTGTGTATTGCGGGCAGCGCCTTTATTCCAAAGCACTTCATAAGTGCTTTTCCATGCATCCATTCCCTTACTCTTGAGGAAAAAAAAATTCTCCCTCAAGTCCATTTGAATAATGATAGATGGAGATTTCCTGAACTCTCATCAGATGTTTCAAGGTTCTTTTAAAAGCTCAGAACTATAGAGACACATCTGTCCACCATCAACTGTTAATAATTCAAAAATCTCTCTAAATGACCTGAAACAGAAGTTGTGTGTGTTTCCAAGTCCCAGATCCCTTTTCTGTTATGTCTGAATATATCTCTAGCACTCTATTTTACCTCTCAAGGTATGCCGAAAAACTGACCTTTCTTGATCTGGGCACATAAAGAATCTGACAATGTTTTCCCCTTGTGTTCCTGATAACGAGAAGAAAGCGGGACTGGCCAGAGTATATTTTACACCCAAGGACGTGGACAGGAATGAGCTGCAGAAAGTCTGGGGTGGTGGCAGCTATATATGGCAGGTGACAATTGAATAGGGATTTGTCAGGTAGAGAAATGTAGTCTTCCCGACAGGAAAGGCATTTCTAACTCCTCCTGCAGGTAGAAGAAACAATGAGAGCTTCAAGGCAGTGTTCTCCCACGAGTGGGTTGTGGGCCTTCAAGAGGAAAGCTTCGAATTCACATTAATGTTTAAACTGTAGGTGAAATTAAATTGTATGGCATACTTCATGTCCTTTTTAAACTCCAAAGTGGATGGAGATTCTTTTGGAATTTTGTATATTATTATGGACTTAAAATTTTTTTTTTTACCCCCAATACATGAATATATTTTTGGAATACTTTATCTGAAAAAATAAATTTAGCTAATAAATCCTGGACCCATGAAATGTCTCAATCAGTAGTTATAAAGAATATTACTACCCTCTTTTGCAAACCGATAATTTCTTAGAGATGATTCCTCACTCAAAAAGTTGTGAGCCACTGATGTGGAGAAAACTAGGTTTCCCTGCTCATCTGGCAAGTGTGTGGCCCAGACAGGGTGGGGGCCCGCATTCCCTGATGCACAGAATTGGGTTGTCTCCGCGCCCCCAGGCTGCTGAGCCACACAAATGTAGGAGTAGCGAAGAAAGTCTAGTTTACACTTAATTATATTAAAATAAATATGCATACATCTAGCCGATATTTAGATTACTTTTTTTCAAAAACTAAGGCAAAAATGAGTTACAGCCTCAAAAAATAGGCTCCTTTGGCAGTGATTTTGGTGCTATTTTTCAAATTGTGCTAGAGGCAAGAGGAACGGTGTATTGTGAGGATGATAAAGTGGAGGGAAACATCTGTCCCTCTCCTGCCACAGGAGCGGGTTACTGGATTGTGGGTTTATTCCAGAATCCCCTCCTCTGCCTGGTTTTGAGAGAGAGTGGGCTCAAGGGGGAGCTTGTGTGCGATTTGGGAGGTGGAAGGAGAGCAGAAGCCATTGCCAAAGGTTGAGCCTCAGACCTGGTGATGGGCAGCTGCTGGGGTGCCCGGCAGGCTCTCGCCTTGCCTCCGCTCTCAGCCTAGCTCGTTTCCCTGACTGATGATTCCGCTGACAAATGGTGGCCTCTGCTGAGGGCATCAGGTAATTGGTTTCAGACCCCAGAAGGCTGGAGTTGCACAGCAGGAACTGCTCCCCCAGAGGCTGCAGTTTCCGGAGACATCTCCATCTTCCTCTTGTGCTGCCCCCACGTCAGTGGCCAGATGTGTTTGGTTTCTTGGATTTCCCTGCAAGCTCCAAAGAGTAGTTCAGGTAGAATGGTTAATGGCCACTTCTCTGGCTCTCCAACACCTCCTTCAAGGCCTTGGTGGAGGCTTTGGGCTCCTGCCTGAATTCTGGCTGGTAGAGGGTCTGAAGCCAAAACAGAGAACATAAACATAAAATGGATAAGATTAATAACCCGCAGAAGTGACCCCCTGGGGGAGATGATTTGTTAACACACTGCTCACTGGGCCCAAGTTAGTTCACCACCTAGCTCTGTGACCAGTTTGTTTCTTGAACTAAGAACAAAAATGACATCTACTATTTTGTGAATATTTATTACAACTCAGATAGTGTATACTCACTCTTTCTAATCATTTTAAAAGTAACCTCTCAATGAAATGATCAACAATTTTAGAGATAGAAACTGACATTGCACATGATTAACATGTTCATTGCACATGAACTTGCTTAAGGTTGGAACAGCCAGTAGGTGCTGAGAGTCAGGTCTGTCTGATGTCTTCTTGCTTACCAATGGCTCTACAATACTTGCATTGCAGTGATGATTTACACATAGCGCCGGCAACTCTGAGGGGGACAAGTCAGGGATAGTGAAATTAAACAAAAAAACAAACACCTGAGTTCTTTCTGATTATTTGGAGCTGCTGATAGTATTCCACCGTACACATTCCTACTGAAAGCCTTCTGGTTATCTGTACTATGTTTTTATTGTTTAAGGTTTAGTATTTTGAAGTAAGGTTGCTGATATTTGCAACCAAAGAGATTCTCAATCTGAAGGATATTGCGACTAATAAATATTCTTAACAGAGATCATTTACTGGCCTTTTGTGTTGCCTGAGTTACAAATGTCCATGCCTGCTCCATTGCCTTTAATTTGATCACCAAGCAAATTTCTCTTCGAGAATTTATTTTCTCCGATACTTTGAGACTAGAGGCAATTGCATTTCATAATGTTGGAGGCAGGGGAAGTTTCTCTTTACCCACTTAGTTCTTCTGGCTGGTGGAATAATTCGAATGACATGCAACAGATCAACAGGAGAAAATCAAGTTTTGATGAATGCATCAGGGGAATACATATAATCATAAAAACTCAAAAGACAGTGAGGCAAAATGAGGTTTATATGTCATTCTGTACTAAGGCAGGGAAGATGGGTGATTCACAGGTAGAGAAAGAGCAAAACATGTGGTAAACAAATTCTTTCAGGGCCACCCAGAAACACTGGGAAGCTGACGACAGATTTTTGCTTGGAACCTCTCAGATGCACTTCATCCACATACGTTAAGGTAAATGCTAAGGTGACTAGGCTGAGCTTCCTTTGGGAAGCAGGTTTTTCTATTGGCATTCTTTAGACATATAAGGGGGAGGTTAAAAGCTCTTTTTGAGTTTGTAGGGCTTTGTTTTCATGCCAAAATAATCTGCATACCAGGGTGGCACACCCTGGAGGCACTTGCCCTAGCCCCCATAAAATACCCATTTTATATAATTACTCATTAACAGGAAAAATCCAAGATACTAAAATAAATCATGATTCACAAATCCACAGTGACTTGAAATATGTTTTTCCATTTAGACATGAGTTGTGTATCTATATGTATGTGGGTGGATGGGACAGTGAAATAATGTGGAAACAATTGTTATGCAAATGGGGCATCCATTAAATGAAACAGAAAATTACTCCATTGTACTTCTAGGCTATCAGTGAATTTATAAATTAAAGCTAACTTTAATCTCCAAAAATAACAAGGTGAAGGTGAGCAAAAGAAATGAGTTAGATTCAAGTCGGTAGAGTTGCAGATCAGGAACAGATGAATGGTCTGTCCCTTGCTGAAGGCAGCATACAGCCCCAGGTGATGTGGGGAAGATAGACACATCCTGATTCTTAATCACATTCTAAATTCAGTCCCCAGAGATAAATCCTTAATGATGTCCACTCACTCCCATCTCTACCTGAAACCTGGCAGTCTTCAATGCCAGTGATCCATTTAAAAGACAAAAGAGATTAGGGTGATTTGCTCTTTGTTTTTAATTTAGTTCTTTTTTTTTTTTTCTGAATGCATTTAGGTCTATTTGACTACCCTAGTAAACTCATTTATTACATTTAAGTATAAAACACCAAAGAAACCTCCAGTTCCAGGAATGGAGGGTCAGTGGGGCGAGGGGAGAAAATGCATTTCTGTTGATCCCATCAAACTTTAGTTTTCTTAAAGTTTATTTAAGATAAATCGCTTAGTAAAGAAATTATAAATTAGCAAAGCTACAGAGTCAAGGGGTTTTCAAGTGAATCTCTAGTAGGAGGTACTCAGTGACGAAGTCAGGCATGAAGAAAAGGTAGTAGGAAACATGAGTATGTATTACTTGCATGCAGTGTGCCTCCCTAGCTTGTTCATGTGTGTGTGTGTGGGGGGGGGCACATGTTGGGATGGCCAAACTAGGGTCCTCCTCAGCAACCTCAGTGGCCACACAGAGATTTTGTGTGTGTGTGTGTGTGTGTGTGTGTGTGTGTGTGTGTGTATAATATATATATAAAATTGCTCCTCCGTGGCTCACCTACTCTCATGGATCCTCACTGACCTTCCCATGTAAGCACAACATATATGAGAACTTACTGGTATAAAGAAACATCAGGGGGATGAAAAAGGGAAGATTCCCTAAAAGCATCTCCAGGTCATACTTTTTAACAGAAATCTACATTGAGATACTAGTTGAAAGTGAATATTGTGAAATCTAGTCTTGGGCTAGACAGCAATGCGAGGAATGCAGGCTGGCTTCCAGAACCCTTTCTTCTTCTCCTGAAAGCCCTTCCTGCTCTGCCACCAGGTCCCCACCTCATTCTTCACTTAGGTTCTTCCCCAGCACTAATGAGGACTCTGGGATCTGAAGAAGCTACTCCTCCCCATCATACTGAGGGGCCCTGAAAGGTTAAAGCAAGTTGATGATTCCAAATGGGTTTACTCACTATCAATGTGACTTTAGGCATTATCATGAGTAACTGAGGAGATATTTTTAGCAATGATTTTGAAAATGTTGAGCTCCATTAACCACACTTACTGCTCACTGCATAAGCACAGAACCAGGAAATAACAAGATTTACTAAACAAAAAATACATTGTGGGGGCACAAAATAATAACTTTCCTCTCACCTTCTCAGTTCTTCCTCTGGCTGGGTTAATAGTGAAATCAACACGAGACAAATTATTAGGAGGAAGTACCCACAACTTATTAGGGATACACATTCCAGGGAATCATAAGATATGAGACCCAAAGATGCATCGGACAGTTGAAGTTTATATGCCATTTTGAACAAAGGAGAAGGGAGGCAGGGGTCTGTTTCAAAGGGAAAGGAGGCAATTTACAGGTAGATGACAAAGAGCAAACATGTGGCAAACAATCGTGCAGGGCCACCGAGCGAGAGTGGGACACAGGGAAGTCTCCCAAACAGGCTCCGCCAGATTTCTCCCTGTCTGCCACATGTGGTATATATTACCATGTTAAGGTGATGTCCCTTTCTTCCCTTAAGCAGGCTATTTTATTCTGAATTTCTTTAGGCAGGTAAGGGGTAGGGTCAAATCTTCCTCCTGAGTCTTTTGTTTCTTAATTACCAGCTTAAAATCAATATCCCCAAAGGCACATGTTGGTATGGCCAGACTAGGGTCCTCCTCAGCACCATCAGTGGACACACAGAGATTTCTAAATGTACAAATCCCCCAGCGTGGGTACGTTTTATCAGTTTTGTATTCTGAGGTATTGCAATGACCTAGAGCAGTTCTTGGAGCATAGCATGCCCTTAGTAAATGTTTGATAAAAGATCGGATAAATAGATGAATTTATTTATTTATTTATTGTGTATGAAAACTTAGACCAAGAAAAGGAGCCCTTTAAACTTCAAAACATTTTCTTTCTCAGGATTTATGAAGTAAAGGGGGTTATGTGGTGATGTCTCAGGGATGACACTGTGGAAACAGGCATGGACATCACTGCTTCACCCTGGGGTGGGTTGGTGGAAAGGACCACAGGCACCGCACCTCACACCCCACCTTTGCATTCTGTCTTCAGCCCTTACACCCAAGATCCGTGCCTCTCCCCCCATGACCCTCAGTAATGCTAACAGATTGGAAGGTTTTCAGCAGTGATTGGCTAATATAATTCAGGTGATTTTGATGGGTTGAACTATATTTATGAAGTCATAATCATTTAACTAATCTAAACATTTGGACAAGCTATTGACAGGTGCAAACTCTGGACCTGCTCTGAGTATCGTAGATAGAGGCTGGGCAGTTTTCACATGGGCTACATTTGACATCAAACGATGGACACACAATCAAAGGCATGGATACCACAGTACAATCGTCACTGGAGAGACCACAGATGAGTATGAACTGTCCTGAGTATTCACGCTTAGGGAATAAATACAAATAAATGTTTATTTTTCAGAAAGAAAGGGAGGAAGGGAAGAGGAACAAAAATAATTATGGGATGAAGATGTACTTATATAGTTGTTTTTTCAACACCAGTCTTACTATTCAGAAGAGTTCTACTTATAACTTGAGCTTTATGTTTTTCATAGAGCAGGGGCATTCATTCACTATTTCTAGGCCAAAATGTCTTCATCTTTCAAGTTCTCAGCCTCTGCATTTTCACACAACTCTTGACCCACTGTGTATGTGCACTTCCCCAGAATATGAGATGAGATACTCATTTATTTGCTCTGGTAGATTATCCTAAACCTTAATCCAATAAGCCTGCTAAATATACAGTCAAGAACACCGTGGCTCCCTAACAAATGATAAAATGAATTCAGCCATACCGGACCTGGCAGCCATTCAAAATCAGTGACCCACAGATACAAATCGGTTGCTGTAAAACAGAGGAAGACAGTTGTTAAGAAGGACAGGCCAGGAAGAGTCTGCAAGGACACTGCTGAGGCCAGGGAGGGTTTGGCAGTCCATGGCAAATCAAACTCAATATTTGGAAATGACCACAGCCTTAGGCACACTAGTTCATCGCCCTGATGAACTTTCTTCCCTACTGTTGTACTAATAAATGTGCAGGAGACAAAGAGCAACCTGAAGGGATTGTTTCTATCCAAAGGATAGGTATGGTTTATAATGGAGACCCACTGGGGGGCCTACAGCCATTCTAGCCCCTTCATATGCACTGGTCCCTGCCTACACGAATAAGTCACTGTCTGCATAAAAGGTGTGAGGAAGCTGGAGGGGAAAATTGAGAAGGAGGAGCAAAAGCTGTTGGCAGAAAGAGCAGTAACTATATTATTTGGAAATATTCAATAATGGAAATCCACCTTCTCCAATCAACAAATATTTATTCATTCAACAAGTGTTTGAGCTCAGAGTATATGCCAAACACAGGGACTATTGCTGATGAAAATGATGAATGGGACAGTCCCTTTCCTTTAGGGACATTCAATCCAGGACAGATTTATGATGAAAAGGCATTGGGTTTTTACTTGTGGTGACTTAATGATATAATATATATATTCATATATATATTCATGTAAATGGTCTGGTTACCTTAAATTAAGGGATTGGAGAATATTTTAAGGATAATTTTCCATGGACAATGTTACCATTGGTGTTTAGCTAGATATTGAGAAGGGTGACAAAGGGGACTCAGTCATTGAACTTAATAAAATGGGGAGCATGAGGCTGTTTGTGTCACCAGGAAGCTACAGCTTTTCCCATTCTAGGGGACCATGGCATTCTGCTCCACCAAGGGGACTAACACTCTTCCCTTGCCCCTGCAGTTTTGGATTGTTGGGGGGTACAGGAGGAGGTGCTGGACCATAGAGAACAAGGGGATATAGAGCCATCTAAGGTCTGTGAAAGCTTGGGAAATTGATTTGTCATCTTGAAAAAGGCACCTGTTCTGCTCTGGCTGATGTGGCTCAGTGGACTGAGTGCTGGCCTGTGAACCAAAGGGTCGCCAGTTGGATCCCCAGTCAGGGTACATGCCTGGGTTGCAGGCCAGGTCCCTAGGAGGGGACATGTGAGAGGCAACCATGCATCAATGTTTCTTTCTCTTTCTTTCTTCCTTCCTTCCCCTGTCTCTAATAAATACATACATACATACATACATAAATCTTTTTTAAAAAAAGAAAGAAAAAGGCATCTACTCTGTTCCAAGCCCAAGCAAGTATAATTCCAGGGGAACAAATAGACTCTCCCTTACCTACCTGGTGACATACTCACCCATTCATTTGTGTGTTTCTCTTGCCCAAGGGGAGCACGTAATCATGCAGCTCTAGCAGCTACAGGGCCATGGCAGATAGTGTGGGCTCCAAAAGAGCTAAGCTCTCTCTCTCATCCACCCAGTAACACACTTCCCCTGTGTGCTCCTGCGTTCTCTCTCCATAGTCATGTGGCCATAGCAGCTGCATGCCCAGCAGCCATATGGGCTCTGCCACTGGAACAACTGGGAACAAGCTAAGCTACCTGGATAGTAACAGAGACTACTTAGCAGCCACCTGTGGGCTCCAAAATACTAAGCTTTAACATGAAGCAAAAACTCTAGACACTGGCTTTTGTCTTGACCTTGCTGAAGTCACATTTGGACTTTTTTCATGGTGGGGCAGAGGGAGATGGGACATTGGAAGCCCAGGGGGCAGCTTCTGCTTCCACATGACTAAACCACGTGACACCCCAATCTCCCATGTGTGCATCCTTGGAATGCTTTCCTCGTGATCCCGTGGAAGAGCCTACTTTCCACCAACAACAGCAGCAGCATGTTACCACCAGTAACAGCTTTGAGGCTTGGATATATCGTGGGGCAGCTTCCATTTGAGTACTGGGTCCTTTTTAAAAGCTGTCATATTTTACGAAATATAGTTCATAAACTTGAAATTCTCCTCTACTCATTTGGTATCCCAGAGTCTTGGGAATGTATTATTCTGGCATATGATTTCAGGCAGCTTGCAGATACTTTGTTAATATCTTCTGTATAGACTAACCAGTTGTTATATGTCTACAAAATGGGCCCACCCACTTGCTTTAGGACAGCAGTCTACGTTACTAAACAGAATACTTTACAATCCAACCTAAAAGTTTTGAGTTTGTATCCTTAGATCAAAGTCTGGTGTTACCCCCAAGGACCATAAGAAGTTTTTAATCAATGTTCTCAGAAGTGATTCCTCCAAAAATACTCTGTGTCCCAAAGAACTTTCTCCTTTTACCCCTAAACACCACAAACATATTTATTCCATTAATTTTAGAATAGCCTTATTGGCCCCCAACCAATTATTGATGATTTATAAACATCGAGGTCCCTCCTCAAAGAATCCTAATTTATAAACAAGACAATTAAAAAGCTATCAAAATAGAGTTCTCATTTTTTCTTTTTGTCCGGTAGAAATGTAAAATACCAGAGCATCTGTTCAGAAAATGGGTATCTGGCAACTCTGCACTCTATCTTAGAATAACTAATAAGTTTCTTCTCACCTGACAACTCCCTGTGTCAGCCCTAGCCTCCTGGAGGCTGTGCTGAGGGTGTTAAGTGCAGGTAGAAGGGTTCTATTCCTGATGAGGGAAGTGGTCCTGGACCCCGCAGAAGTAGCTACAGTTCTGCCAGTATTGAATATTTACTGACCCAGAGCCCAACTCTGCCATTTACTGGTTGAGTGAACTTTAGCAACTCAGCCTGTCAAAATCTATTTTCGCATCTCTAGAATGAGGAGACAAACTAAATCCGTGGTTTCCTAATACTGTCCCGGGGTAGAGGAGGCCAGATTCACGTAGGCACTGAGTCTGACATCAAGGTTCCCTTGGCTTGCCCAGAATTTCATAATCGGAATCTCTTCAGGGCCTGAAAGCTTTCCTTTTTAACACAGATATTGAGTGTCATCAACGTGCCACCAGGTCTGATGACCACCGGGTTAGATGAGCTGTGAGGTTTTTTCAGCTCTAAAATTATTTCCTAGTTAGAGTCTAGAAAGAAGAGCCAAAACATAATTGCATTTAGGAGGCAGTCAGATGAAATACCCCTGGTGGGGAAGTTTCTATAACACTGCAAAGAACCCAGCAAGACTTGTGAATAAGAAAGAAAGCTGAGGAGACTGTCCCTGTCCCTTTGTGATGGCGGAAGAGTGGTTTCCAGCCCGACTTCCCAACAGCCCCTGTCTGTCCCGTGCTACCTCTTCTATGGACTTTTCTTCCTCCCCATGGAGTCAGAATATGCCTCTGGTTTGCTGATGGCCACTAAGCACATCACTTCTTTTACGTTTGAAGCCAAATGGGGGCAAAGAAACTGAAAAGCATTATCTTTCTACCCAGAAGAAATAACATTAGAAGGGAACATCAGGTAGATGTCAAGGTAAGAGATTTACCTTGCTTACCTCACTTTAAGATTTATCAATAGAACAAAAAATTTAAAAATATATATATTTTTTTGGTAAGATTTAGTGGTTGAGGCTAATGAGGGTATGAAAAATGCTGAAGGGAGCAGTTCTATCCCATTTAATAATGGCAGTAGGGATTCTGACAGAATCTCCATTAGCAATGCCTCTTTAAGATAACTTAATTTCCTGATTAAACATGCATTTCTAAATCATATTGACATTTTAAGAGAGAAACAAATAATGGTGCCAATTCTCTTGGGCACAGGGGAAAATAATTATTTTTCTCTCTGCCACTACCACCTGGCCTATTTCAGTTCTTCCTATCCTAGTGCCAGAAAGGACTACGTAGCTCAGAAACTGCACAAATCTAGACATGGCAGTTTGACTAGCTTGTGACTTTGAGGTGGAAACTGACCTTCATCAGTGAAAGGTCACTTTCTGGGTTGACTGGGGCAGCACACAGCTGTGTGAGGTTGAGCTCATGCGTGTCTCCCTGAGTATGTGGTGACGTAGGTGCTTGGGTGCCGAGGGGCAACAGAGCACGAGAGGATCACGTTTTCTTGGACTAAACCAGGACCTGGCACACTATGACCCAAATATGTCCTACTGTCTGTTTTGTAAATTTTTATTGGAACACAGCCATGCAGCTTCATTTCCATGTTGGCTATGGCTGCTCTCATGTCACAATGACAGACTGAAATGGTCGTGACAGAGACTGGATGGCCCGCAATGCCAAAATATTTACCATCTAGTCCTTTGCAGAAAACATTTGCCCACCACTGGAAGATAGATTCCCTAATCTTGTCAATATCTTACGTAGAAAAGGAGAAGGCAGCGAATGCAGCAGCCTGCAGAGTGATGGACGCTCTACAAATAGGGGGAACAAAAGACTCCCCAGACAATGCGGGAGAGGGCCATGTGCACAGGTGGGCTCCTCAAAGGCTCGGCCTCCACTCAGAGCACTGAAGATCTGAAAAGCTCCTTCTCTACTCATAAAAGTGGGAAATGAGCAGCTCTTTTACTTTAAACAAAAAGCTTTAATTTATTTATAACTCAGTTGAAGTTTGGTTCCCTCTCTTCCCACTGTTTGCTTTATAGGAAGGGATTATATAGGAAAATTTTGGGCCATCAGCAGCTCAGGACTTTGTTTTTCATTTCCCAAGTCATCTCTTTTTAGACACAATGTCATTTTAAAAAAAGCATCTGGGGTAGACTCAGTGAGAAAATTAAGAAAATTCACTTTATAGGCAGGGTTTGATATCAGAAGCTTCTTTATTTTAAAAATTGATTTTAGCCCCTAATTTTTCCACAGCCTCAATTAATATTGCCTTCCTTCATTAAAAATGAATTTTGAAATGTGCTTGTATATATTACAAAATTTACTATAGAGAATGAATTTATTGTTCTAATTCAAAAACAAAAACTAAAGGCTTATACTATACTAAGGGGTAGAACTGTGCTTTAAAAGCCCAGCCATGTGGCTTCTTATGGAAATATAATGAGTTAAAGATGAAATTCCATTTCTAGTTTACATACATCTTGTAAAGATTCTGCCCAGTAAAATGGTAATTGGAGACTTTTTTACAATAAATATTACAATTTTTAATCCTAATATTGTAAACTATGAAATGTCTTCCATTTCCCTAACATATGTTTTTCGTCCTGTTTCTCAGTCCAAGAGACAGAAAATAAAATAAACACCTTAACGAACGCAATACCAATTCTCTTGAGACTGAGCCTATCTTGTGGACATAACATGGACCAGAGATTTTGAAGCTTCTCCCTAGAGAGCAAAAGCCTGCCTCCCTTCTCTACCCAATGTGGTCTGCAGAAGTATTCAGTCTGGTTTGCTGCTAAATTGCTACAGGCCCCCAATAAGTTGCAATGTGCAATTATAAGTGTATTTGTGTGAGTGTGAGTTAATTGTCCCCTTCAGAGCTGACGGTAAAACACGCCAAGATGGCAGTGAAGTTAGGGTGGGGTCGTTTTAGACACTGGGAGGCTGATCATGAAAAGATGGCTCTCCGTTGGTCTTTTTGGTTAATTGCAAAAACATGAGGAGCAACTCCTGTTAAAGCCTCATACTGGAAAGAAAATATTTTGAGTATTTCTCCCTAGTGATTACAGACATATTATGAGGAGAAATGAGACTTTGGTGGGGGAAGACTTTCAGGCATTGGGTGTTTAAGTGGTTACTTGTCTCCAACTTGTCTGGTCAGTGTATGGACTTATCCAATGGCCATTTATTTTTGTCAATGCAAACATCCTGACTGTCATACTTTCCAATGAGGGGGCTTCTGCAGAGATCTGGATAAACTCATCCCAGCTGCTCTACCATCTGACAACCTGATGGTCATGGGGGACCTCAATGCACGTGTTGGCTGCAGTGCCAAAATGTGGAAGACAATGATCGAACCACAGAGGATTAGTCTCTTCCTGCATGGGAAGCAGGCCAAGCAAAAACTTTAATCACAGACAACAGCTTCAATTATAAAAGTTAGGAGAAAAAAATCCTGGATAGGCCGCAGGTCAAAAATCATGGTGTCTCACCATTCTGCCCTGGTTTCACCGCAGAATGACAAGGAGTTAACGATCTGAATAGGTGTAAGACCATGACTCATTATGCTTTGCATCATACCAACACGAGCGTGGCTGTTGCGTACTGCCCATAATATTGATATTTGAATAAGCTGAATTCATAGATCATAGTGATACCTATAGGAATTTGTAAGCATCACTGAGCAACCATCATAGAATAGAAGACTCCTTGTAGTAAACTCAGCATAAATCATTTTATGCCATTATTTGCCTATACCAAACTTTAAGCTATACTGGGCTATTTTCTATTCTACAACATTACTTTGAATGGTTACCCAAGTCTGCAGTATTGTGAGTCTGGTCATCCCATGAAATCCCCTTCTCCTTACCCATAATATATATATCTGCTGAAATCTTGACAACTTTAAGAGCTCAGCTCAAGTATCACTCTTTAAAACTTGCCCTTTTCATAATCACTTGAAATTATCTTTTTTCCTCAGAAGCCTGTAGCATATTTTTTATAGATGCTAGGGACTTAAAATACTTATTTTTATTATAGATAACTGTATATATGTCTTAATTGGCCTTAGAGACATTTGCCATGTTTCGTGTAGAGAATTTAATATGTTCATTTTTATCTCCAACAGCAAAGGTCTTTGATATAGTAAGTTCTCAATTAATAGTTGCTGAATCAGAGATCTATTAGCTTGATTCTGAAACTGATTTAGTTATTGTGACATGCCTTCCAGATTTCCCAAGGACTATCTTTTCTGACCTAAATTAATTTCATACTCTTTAGATATTTAGAGGACAAGTGGCCAGAGTATCTGTGTAGCATAAATCAAGGATTTTTAGCTCTGATTTGTCCAGGAAAATATTGGCTAAAAGCTGGTGGTAAATTCACTTTATGTCACTTTGCAAACATTGGCTTTCTAGAATACAATGAATAAATTCATAATTTCTGTAAGGAAACAAATCTTTTTATGATGTGAAATGACTATTTAACGATACCCTTTTCCTAATTTGCTAGTTCTCAGTAAAGGTCATGTCTACCAATTAAAATTCAAGTGTTTAATACTCTAAAATGATAACAAAGTCAAGTATGGTAGGAAATTGCCTCATAAAAGAGGAAAAATCAGAGCCTGAAATAAGTTTCTGACAAAACAATGGTAGTAAAAGTAAGAAAAATGGTATTGTGTGAAATGAAATAAGGAGTTCTAGCCTGACTGAGAGGTTAATAAACCCTTCTCCAAGTTTCTTCCTCACCAATAATAAATCCCTCCATGGAAGTGTCTGCATGAGTTCATTTATAAAAGGCCATAAAAAGTGTTTCGCTCAAACTGGATATACGTTTTATGTAAAAATGATGCAGACTCACAAAAATATATTGGAACTAAGCTATCTTTGGGGCAGGTCAAAGTCAGATAGTTAAAAAACTGGAACTTAATTTTCAAACCATTTACTCTACTTGCTTTTTCTTTTGTGCCTGGTTGGGATAAAAAGAGAAGACTTGTGTGCTTTTTAAAGTTTTACATGAGATTTAAGGGAATGTAGCTTCTTCTCTTCCAAAGTAGACACAGCTTGGAGAGCTGCTAAAATAAGCCGTGCACACTATGTCACAAGGTTGTGGCATGCTTTTCTTCCCAGGTGCCAAAAGTTCAAAGGATAACTTCACTTTCACTCCTGAATACTCTGGGATCTTGATTTTATTAAACTCCGAATATTGAATTTTGCTCTGTGAGGTCAGCACAATTAATGATCAGGCTAGGAAAAACCTAACATGGCTACCTTTGGAAAAATCCAGTGCTGCAAGACCAATTTTTCACTGGACTACTAAACTTTTTTCTTCTCAAGTGAAAAATGCAAAGAATTGGGGAAGTGTGGGTTATTTTCCAGAGAGGGGAGCAGCCATCCCTGTTGAGGCTCCATCCTCAAAAACAGCATCCCACACCACATCTTGCTCCCATTACTACTTTCTTCAATGTATGCTGACAGCTAAAGTTCAGAGGTTGCTTTGTTTCCCTTGTAGTTGATGTTAGTTCAACGTTAGACTCTAAAGGTGGAGCAAATGCAGAAATTAGTGCACAGGAATAGGAGAAGGACTTTGGCAGCCAAAAATAACATGTGTTTTACACTTGAGGCAAGTATATAAATTAAAAATGGAAAAAGTGGGCAACAGTGAGATAATTGGCTAATATAAATACCTGTCAAACCTGACTTTCTCACAGAGATTCCGAGCTGAGAAACCAATAAAATGGCTCACCAGCACAATCTCTGACTCTGTGTCTTTGAGAAAAACCTCAGGATCTTTTATGAATTTTGGCTCAAGGTATCTGGCATGTGAGTGGGAAGGGGTTAAGGACTAAGGTTTCCTAAACTATTTCCCCCCCAAAATTTGTGCTTAAGAAGGATGAAGAAAGCAGAATTTTCACTTATTTGGAAATAACTACAGGCAGTTGATGAGAGCCTAGCAATCATGAGAATGTTGTCTTTCCATATTTTGCGAACTCACAGTTGAACCCACTACTTGGATTTAATGAATCAAGTTGAGTCTACAACAGTAAATAATGATAAGTTTATGATAAGTTGAAGAGTTTAAGTTCACGTTAAGGGAGACTGCGATAATTACATGTGGCAAGGAGAGGTTGGATAAATCACAGCATACTTCTCTGCTCAGGTGCTGAAACAGGTCAGAAGGCCCTGTCAGATCACCTTATCTCTATCAGCATGCTTGGAAAGCTTTTGTACTGAATTCTTAGGTGTTGTAGGAAGCCTGTTTGAACTGTACCTCATTACGATTGCATAATGTTCACAGGATTAAAGGCTAAGCTTCTTTTCTAATTACTCATAGAAAATGTGCATTGGGTTTAGGGAAGTATTTCCCCCTCAGAACGGTAAGATGCTTTTTATTTTTTTAAAGAAGATGTTTCTTTTAGATGATGTGAGTGAGACTTGTGAGCCTGCCTGGACTCCAAAACAACACAGAGATGGTTAAACTGCGCTACATAAAAAGGGAACAGAAACTTGATGATGAAGGTTAGCATTTTGAGAGGGAAAGACTGTGGAACAGAGAAGAGACCAAAGAACATGGGAGTGAGTGGGCTCCGTAAAAAAGAAATTCCCAGGAGCACTGGCCAAAACCCAGTTAATAGGGCTGTATAATGGAACATTTTAACTCTTTGTACCAACTGGGTTGTACTGTGCTCCTATCAAATCCTGTGTAGTGAGTGCAGAGCTGTTTGAAGAGTTCGGTAGCAAGACTTAAGTATAAGTTAGAGAGTTCACAGGTGCAGGATATTGGAACTCTTGGTCACATTAGTCCCCAAGATCTCTCTCAAATCCTGGGGACAGCATTATTTTTCCTATTGCATATGGGATAGTAGTTTTAAGTAGATTTTACATAAAGCTAAGGAACCAGGGTGACCTCAGTTGATGCTTGAGTTATTTGAAGTGGGATACTTCAAGTTTTCTTCTGTAAATGTCATAGGACCACCCATGATGGATACAGGGCACATGACATTTGACCACTATGGAGTTCATACTGAAGTAACAGAAGAGCTCATCAAAATAAATGCAGCTATACCATCATCAGAGGATCCACCAATATCATCTTCACAAAACTGGCAATTAACCACAGTTTTGGCACTAAGATGATAAATTAAATTTTGTATAGATTTTATGTATTTCACCTTATCCCCAAGAAGATGCTTCCTTAAATGTTTTCATACTATTTTAACATCATTTAAATGCCCTAAAAACCTTGGTGCTATAAAAAAAATCAATAAATAAAGTAAAATTGCAAAGCACAATGTGTGCGCCATTTCAGCAAACTCTCAGAAATGTCTTTTTGTCCCTGGGAGATCAGAGAGTCCCACAATGGTATGCCTGTGTAGCCACCACATAGCCTCGTAAGAATGTTTCCAAGTGGACAGGATCTAGAATAACCTACCTCCCTTCAAGTTCCCTCTGTGAAAAGACTCCAAGGAGTTCTAGGAAATATCTAATCCTGACAATGCCATCGTTAGTGAACTTAGAGATTATTAGGACATTCCCTTATGAGAAATTTGGCAAAAATTTAGGCTGACTTAAACCATCCAAAGAGCAGTATAAAACAGTCAGAAAATTATGACATCAGAGACTTAAAAGTATGAGAGACACTTCTTGAAACTAATTTCTTATTTATTTTTAATCTATTCCTCAAATGGGTTCATGTCCAACAGCCAACAATAAGGCAAAGAATATCTTTACTCTAATAAAAACCAGCATATTGGACAGCTCTCGAATATCATGGTTAGCAGGTGAAATTATTATTTTTTTACAGCATGTGTGCTAATTGAACTTGAACCTTGAATGGAAGCACTGCACTAAGTATTCTACTTCAGAATAGAATTTGTTTAAGAAATGATGACTGATGGCTGCAGAGATTGAACTTCTGCAGGTAAAAGCCCTGAAAATGATTCCACCTTTCACCCCAGAAGAACAGGTTTTCAGCATATTTCAACTGTTTGAAATCCTTACTAGTAGATATGGGTCTAATTTTTTAGAAACTCTTATTGAGAATCTGGCTGATTTAAAATATAATCATAACTCTGTTTTTTTTTTTAAATTTAGACATATGGCTTAATGTTCACTTTAGCCAAGAGTTATATGTAACAATGCATTTTTAAAATCCCCAAAATATTTGTGTAACTGAGAAAGTCAGGAAACATCTACATGTAAAAATCTCCTTAATATTTTGTCTTTATTAGGATATAATGATGAATTAATCTGATTTAACTCACTTTAAATCATACATTTTTTAAAAGATTTTATTTATTTATTTTTAGAGAGAGGGAAGGGAGGGAGGGAGAAAGAGAGAGCGAGAAAGGTCAATGTGTGGTTGCCTTTCGCACTCCCACCACTGGGGACCTGGCCCGCAACCCAGGCATGTGCCCTGACTGGGAATCAAACCGGCGACCTTTTGGTTCACAGGCCAACACTCAATCTACTGAGCCACAAAAGCCAGGGCTAAATCATACATTACTTTTTAATCATACATATTTACCACTTTCTAGCATATGTTTTAAAATCTCTAGTATCTTCTTTTACTTTCGAGGCAAAATATATTTTAATAGATATATAATCATGTTTGTCATGAACATGTTAATTTCTGAAAATTTTCAAGGTTGATACTGTACTTGATATAGAAGTTACAGAATATTAAAACCATTTTTATCTTAATATATTGAATATTACACCACAACAGGAAAAAAATAATGGCTTTGTATGAAAAAACAGGGTTGCTTTTGAACCCCAATAGCGTTGTGACATTCTGTAGCATATTTTACAATTTTATTTAGTAATTACTTTTAAGTTTATGGTGTGTTTAAGTTGCTGTGATCAATTGTTTACTAAAAACAGTTGCAATGAAAACTCAATCCACGATAACATTTTTTGACAATTATAGTAACAAGAAATAATTTTAAAATTAAAAGTACATCAGTAAAATACTTCAAGAATTAGATTAGTTAACCTTTTCTCTAAGGATATTGGAATGGGAATATGAGTTCAAAGAAAAAACAATGTAAAATATCTGACTGTTAAAAAACAGCTCTGTACTGTGACATTTGAAAAAGCATTATCAGTGGATATCAAAGTACTATGGTATTTAGATTTTATTGGGTATCTGTTAAGATGTGAGGTAGCCGTGTTATTTAAGGATGTTAATCTCATAATATGGTGGAAACTGCAACTTTTATAACTATTTAAATGGAAGATGAACACTTTTAGATGACAATTTTAAACCGTGCAAGAAGAGAAATACATAGAAATATTCTCCTGTCTAGTAGGTGGAGCTAAGTTCCCCTTGCTCCCATTGAGGGTGGGCTAGACTTAGTCTTGCTTCAAAAGAATAAAGTATAGAAAGGGAACAATAAGTTTACCGAGGAGAAGCCTGGCCAACACCGTCAACCACGTGATGAACGTTGCTAGTGATGTCATACGATATCAGGTACCTGCGATTGGATATGAGGAGAAGGGCGTCTCACGCTTGCGAGAGTCTCTCCAAAACCCATACATGGAGACTAATCATGAGAAAAACATTAAAAATCAGAGTTTTATAGGATACCTGGTCAATACTTCTCAATCCTATGAAGGTCATGAAAAAAAGCAAGGACTGAGAATCTATCACAGATCAGAGGAGACAGAGGAGGAGACACGGCAGTTAAATGTAAAGTGGAAGCCTGGATGGGATTCTTGCATGCACACACACACAGACATTCATGGAAAAACAGGTGAAATCTGAATAAAATCTGGGTTTTAGTTATTTAAAATGTGTAAGAGATTCAAAAAGATTAAAAATTCTTTGGAGGGCACAAAGTCAAAAAAGAAATAAAGACAATTGACCACATAAAAAATCTTACAGGTATGCAAATTGCTATGAGGTGTTTTGGTTTTTATTCAAATGTTTTTACCACACTTGGTCTTAGCCAAAAGGCTGAGAAGCGATCAAACGTTAATTTTAATAGATACACCTTGAAAACAGGTTATTCTGAGTAACTGTAGTTTTTAATAATTAAGGAAAGTAAATGGATGGGAGTACAGGTAAGCCATCAAAATAAGAGTCTAATAGAAAGTTAATGACCCGAAGCCCCCAGGATATAGTACTTACAAGTCCAAGCAATGGGCTGGAATGACCCAACAAATCATTCCTCAGACAGCTGGCCATCAGCAGAGTGTAGATCAGGAGTAGAAATCCAGTTTTATGGATGGTGTCAATGGACCATGTGAGAAAAGATTGCAGTCCCAGAGCCACTGGAGTGCTAGGGGTTCATACATAAGCACACAAAGCCAAAATCTAGCTGATAGAACTGAGGTTCAAGGTTAGGACCAAGACAACAGAAAGTAGGAATTAAAACTGAGTTCCACTGGGTTTGGCTAAGGAAGTGCTCGGGCGGTATTTTCCAAAGCGGATGTCATTGCTAACAGGGTCACTCCGGTCAACTTGCTTACCCTTTCAGTGTCTTATTCTCCCATTTATGAAATGGAGATAAAAATAATACCTACTCCACAGAGGGGTTAGGAGTATTGAGTGAATCATTATCTGTAGAACAATGCCTGGTACCTAGTTAAGTGTGATGTGTTTATAACAGAAAATAAATATCACGTCTAATAGAAGTACCTTCCTTTAGCAGTGTTGATGCATTCCACTCAGATAAATTAGATGTCTCATTTGGCAGGAACAACATAATCATATGCCAAAGCTTGAGTTGACCTACATGGCTTTTTCTCTAAAAACTCCAGAATATGTCTCATTTGTGTGAGTTGACAAGCATTAAAAAGTGAAAAGGTTTTCTTTTTCTTGTCTTGCATGGCAACGCTCCTTGACCTACATGCCCTGGGTAAGCACAGGGTAAATAAAGACTGCAACAGAGAATGGGAAGTTTCCAGAAGAGGCGGGTGTGAGTCATTTGCAGTTTATCAAGATATGAGCACCTCGGGTTTTACATAAAAATGAAACCACTGATTAACATAGTCGAGCAACTTGTTTTTTTTATTTAATATTTTTTTTCACCATGGCACAATTCACAATGACTTCTATCTGTACAAATATATTGAATGCTATATAACATGCGCACTGGGCAAAATACAAATCCTATTTTCTTCTGAAACTTAGTCGGGTTCCTTTACTTGTTTTGTTTCCCAAAATTTCATTAAAACAATTATTTCTCTTCTCTGTGTCAAACAGAAATCTACATCAGCTCAGAAAACATTATGGTTTATTAAGTGATCTGTTGTTCCATAGTTGAAGATTTAGAGAGATTTCACATATTAAAATGCCTCTAGCCTTTAACGTGCATTGCATGTCAAAAATAGGTAAAACCTATCTCCTGAGCTGTTCATGGAACACTCAGACAGTTTCAAATGCTATTGAATGATGGGGGAGAGCTTGAATTTACTAATGTCACTGAAGGAAACCTAATGAAATAAAGTAGTATTTCAAACATATTATTTTTTGCCTCTTTTTTTATTACAGTGTCATGTAATGTGGATGCATATGCCAGTACTTGTCAGTTAGAATATTCACATCAGCACAAACCCATAGCTATAAGCATTGGGGATCGAGGATGTTTTTGCCCAGTTGCCCTAAAAAAGCCTACCTTGGATGTGAATGAAGAAGGTACACCGCAGGAGTTGTGGAAGACAAATGTGCCTAAACTTCAGGAAAGCACTTGTTTTGCTTGCTATAGTACATGGAGTTATTTTTTAATTATTGCAATAATAAAGTTCTGAGCATTAGATTAAATTATTAAATGATGGCTCTCATTTGGGGAGTGAAAAAGAGAAAGAAGACTTTGATGCAAAGTTGTATTTTGATTATTTGTTATGATCAAATAGCACTAGTACTTATTCGGTAAATTGTTCTATTACTCATCACTTAATTTGTAGTAATCACTGAATTGATTACCAACTGATTCTTCATAAAATCAACACTTTACTATAATTAGCTTTTTCTTTTCACCAAAATGCTGCCATGAATTTAAATAATATGACATCACAACAGGTGAAACATATAAAAAAATTCCTATGTACCCAGCCAGATGGTAAATAGGTACCAGGTTGGGCCCTATGAAACTGGCATATATGTAGGTCAAAACCAGTCAAATATCAACACCTACAGTTGGTTCAATCTGTTATTTACAGGTTTTAAACAGAAGTGATCAGTTTTGCTTTCCAAATGATTTAAAATATGTAGTTATATACTTGAAATGAAAAACTTGAATTTTCATGAATAAAACAGAATGATGTATCAATAGAATAAAATAAAGATACAACCTGACATGACTTATCTAAAAGAAAGTCCATTATCCACAGGAAAGGGTGGTTATACTGTACACTAAAACACTAGATTATTCTCTCATTTTTATCACAATTGACCTATGCTTGACTAAAAAATCATGTTCAGTATATGATTCTGCAGAATAAGAGGAAAATAAGACATAAAAGATCCAGAAAACCCAGAAAGATCATCAAGAATATACAAATTAGAATTTATAAGTTGTTTTCTCTTTATGGTAACACCTCTTATTTTGGTCATGGGAACCTATTTTATTGTAAAACTTACGTTATGTACTTCAGGTAAGGTTCTAGAGTACATTCCTTAACAGTGAAGCCTCTCTCGTGTGGTATGGGGTGGAAGGAGAGTACAGGTGAGGCTGTAGCAGGTGTCTAGAGCATTAAGCATTGGTCACTGGCGTGGGAAGGAAGGACACAGAACCCTGAAATGAACTGTGGACAACAATGCTGAGAAAATGGCTGGGTGGGGATCACAGACGATCTTGACCTACTTTATGATTTTTCTCAGGCTAGCCCTGGTTCTGCGTCCAACAGGCACTTGCCTGAAAAGCGTGTGCAATCTGAGCTGTGGCTTAGGCATGCTCCGTGGGGAAGTAAGAGAGAGAGACAGAAAAGCCTGAGGTGTAGCCGTGAGGAATGAGCTGATTGTTCTTAACCAAAGGCTGTGAAATCTGTTTCTACAGATTCTCTGTCCTAGAGATTGAGCCAGCCATGATGTATCCCTTCATTACCTGGCTGAGTTACATTTCAAATATGTAGCGGTGGTAGGGCTGAAGTGGTTGCTTCACGGACCATGTCTTGGATGTATATGATACGGGCATGTGAAAAGTAAACTTTAGGCGTTGTAAAAGCAGTGGGAACTATACAAGGTGGGGCAAACGGAGGTTTACAGTTGTTTGTATGAAAACAATACATTAATAAATAATAACACAAGAATGAACTCTGTTTCACACTCCCAACTGTAAACCTCCGATTGCCCCACCCTGTGAAATAAAGCTAAGCGTGGCCACTGTGTCTAAAAGGACATGCTGGGACACAGTTTTTCAAAACTGTGTTTTAAAATTAGACTCTGACATTTATTAATAGGGAGGCCAATGTTGTAGTGCCTGTCCTGTATGCTCGGTGATTTAAAATTGAATGTGGGGGCCAGGCTGATTTCCACTCAAGACTCGCATCTGTCCCTTTATGTCTTGGGCAAGTTATCCAACCTGTCTGAACCTCTTTCTTTGTCTTAAAAGTAAGGCCAGTGATACTGACACCCTAGGGATGTGGTGAGAATTGGTTGAGATAATGAATATAAAGTGCTTGAAACCTGGACAGGGCTCACCACATTGTGGCTGTGACTTTTACGAGACAATTAGAGAAACAGGAAAAGAATAAATGATGTAAGCTTTTGCCTTAACACAATTTTATGTATATAAGATACAATGTAGAAGGTTGTTTCAACATCTTTGGAGATCAAGAGTCCATGACCATGAGTTAGAATTCAATTTCTCTGAGGTTAACAAAGTCTTTCATATGTCAACTAGCATGCTTATTTAAAACCTAAACATTCTGCCCTGGCTGGTGTGGCTCAGTAAATTGAGCGCTGGCCTGTGAACCAAAGGGCCGCCAGTTTGATTACCAATCAGGGCACATGCCTGAGTTATGGGCCAGGTCTCCAGTGGTGGGATAATGAGAGAGGCAACCACACATTGATGTTCCTCTCCCCTCTTTCTCCTTCCCTTCCCTTCTCTCTAAAAATAAATGAATAGAATTAAAATAAAATAAAAAAAACCTAACCATTCCTTCACAGTTTGTCTTTGCTGAAGGGGTGGGGGTGGGGGGGGGTGGCGGGCAAGAAACTGATTATCTTCAAACCAGTATATTTGAGCATTGTTATCATTTTTTCTCCTTCTCTCCAAGTATAAGCGATCCTGATTTTACAAATGTTCTTATAGCTTCCATTTCTTTTTGTTTTGTCAGTACTTTTACAAATCCTGTGCGCATGAACCAAATTGTAACAATGTTCTTCTGTCAAACAAAAGCCTATAGCATTTGCCCACCACTTACTGAAGTTTACTAAAGTTGAGGGAATGTGTTCTAGTGGCACTTATAATAATTTTATGCTTTCAATACAATAGAAATAGTAAATATGCACACTGACCCCATCTCTCCTGTTCAGAAGAAGGAGCCTTCACAAAACCATAAACTGCTAAGTCAAGCTTCTATCAGTGATAAAGTTTTTTTGTTGGGAGGAAGAATTATGAAAGTAACTAAGCAGAGAGTACAAGAGCTGAACAGAAAATAATGGAAACCAAAATTAGAATTCATGAAAATCTTTAAGATTTATCTAATTGAACCACAATGCTATGATCCTCAATCAGAAATTGAGCTAAGTAAGCCCTTCAGACTACTGATTCCTGATTCAGCAACACTGAAAAATTTATCGATGGCTCTTCTTGGCTTTGTTTCTCCTTTCCCTGCCACGGAGATCCTATTAATGGAAATTGCGCATAAGTTTTCTTGACTTTGTTGCTACAGATTTATTCCTATGTCAGCAGGTACGGATAGCAAATTCTTTGGAATCCAAAATAGCATTAAGAAAATATCATTTCCTGTTCCACACAATCTAATAGAATTAGTATATTGTGCTTGGAAATTAAATGCCTGAGAAATAAGGGAGTAACATCTCTCTGGTCAAATGAGAAGAATCATTATTTAGCTAGCATATCTGCTGCTTTTGGCACGCCTGAGGGAGGCAAGTGTGCCTGGAGAGAAAATTTTCTTATAAAATGTGGAGAAATGATACCTGATTCTTCTCCTTGCCTTCTTCCGGCAGCACAAGGCAACACATTGGGCTGAATGATAGGCAGAAGAAGGCATTATTTTCAACTTTGGCACCACATACCTTTAGCTCATCATTACCACAATTTCCCCGTTCCAGAACCCTGTGAGTACAGAGTAAGTCTTCAGTTGTCAACCCTAGGATATCCTTCTTCCTCCATTCTTAGATCTAATCTCTTCAATTCTTAAGCTCTTGCTGGGCAAGGCCACATTCCTTACAATAGAGTGAGATAGACAGAGAGGAAGTACCTGGAACCTGACCCAAATATAGAAGTGTCATTCTAGAATAAAGTAAAATTTGGAAAAAAAACGTGGGACATGAAGGAAAGTAACATAACAACACATTACATTATTAAACACTTAAATACAAATAAAATTTTAGATCGCTTTATAACGCAATTTCTAAAGAGTAACATGCTGCTACTATTTATTGACTATCGAATAACATCCCTGCTTTGCTTATATTCACTAGTTTAATCACAACACTTCATGAAATAGACACACTTATTATTGCCCTCACTTTTTTTGCTATATACACTGAGTGAAGGAGAGGAAACTAATTTACCCAAGTCACCTGCTAAGAAATGGTGGTGCTAGAAGCCCAGAGAGTCTGAATACAGAGCCTGTGCTGTTACCCACACACACCTGTGCGGTAAGGCTGTGATGTTCAGAGGTTGGGAGGGGTATCCAGACGTGAGTGGGTTTGCAGCTGTAGTCAGGCAGATGGTAGATGTGGACAAGTGGCCCGCCGTCCCCTGTCGTATTGAAGAGCATAACGTTAGTGTCAGAAGTTTTAAGAGAATTTCTAGTCTTAGAGATCTCGGAGAATCGGAATGGCTACTAAATGTGAGGCTCAGGTACAGAAAATGCACAGATCTAATGACCTGAATTGGATGCCAAGATGGAGGCTGAGATTTGGAACTGAAGGAGGAGCCTTCGTTCTAAGTAAGATCAAGGCTAGACTTTCGGCGAGAGTGACTTGAGGCTAAATTTGCTGCTGTTAGAGAGGTGGTGTTTTTTAATCCCAGCTGGTGCCAGGTGAAAACTGGCACAGCGATGGGCCGAGGGAAGGGTCTATTTAAGCCTTCCAATAGTGGTCGAACAGCCCGATCTGCAGGCTGAGCCTGGCAGGGTTGGCCATGCTGGCCGCGTCATTTCGGGATGGGCAAGTTATCACAGCCGAGGCCAGAATCTAAACCCGGATTAGAGGAAAGCCCAAAGTAGATCCCAGGCTGCTTTGAGGTTTATTATCTTGTTTTCTGCACAAGCAAAGTCTCACTGGAATGGCCCAGACCTGCTTGTGAATCACTGAGATAAAATGACTCAGGATACTCTATTTGACATTGATGGCTGGTTCAAACAACACACCCACGCATGGGAGCTGGGAGTTTTTAGCTCGTCCACTTGATGTGGAGGCACCTGTCATGTTGGGGCTGTGCTTGATTTCCCAGATTTTATTGGTCTTCCTGATTGATTCTTTATATCTCTATCTCTCCCATTTAATCCTTTGCCCTTTTAAAGTTTAGGTCACCACAGTCCGTGGTGAGTTTTAGCTCTTGGGAGCTGGCAAACATTCCTCAAACTTTGAGGGATGCCTTTGCTGTAAAACACAGCACGGCTTCCATTTTTTCCCAAGTGACACGGTGTTGGAAAAATACTTCATAACTTTCTGCATTTCTTCTTGTAAATGAGTTTGCAGGGAACAGATTTATTAGAAACAGTGTGTCAGAATGAGTGTCTAAGAAAACATTTGATGCCATAAAAAATTATTCTACTTATCTGGAGATTGTGGGTTCAGCGGTAAGGCCAATAAAATTTTCTCATCCCTAACCAATACCCTAGTATAAAATCATAAAAGCACTTTGTGCTAAAACCAGTTCAGTACGAAGCACATTACCGAAGCAGAAGAGGTAATACTAACTCTCCGCAGGGTTGTGGAAAATGGTATTTGGCATAGTGAAAAGATAATAAAAACCTATTATTATTATTATTATTGCTACAACAATTACCGACTATTGGGGGAAAGTTGTGGTGGTTATTGCAAGTCTAAAGAGAGCAGTGTATACTATTTACATCAAAGTTTCAGTGTAACCTTGCTGACCGTGAAGGGTGGTATACGGACATTTCCACGAATGTCCATATTGTCACAGGAAGTTTTGAAAATCATTTTTTTTTCCCTATGGTATCACAATTAGAGTAGTTGCTCATGGACATGGGCCTGATAATGTTATCACGCCTGCCCTGATAATGTTCCATGATGGAAAAGAGAAAGCTGGCACCAGTCAGACCAGCATTGGAGTCTCCTCTCTGGTCTTTGGAATTTGATTACCTCCCACCTTTGCCAAACTTTGTGTGGGGAAAAAATAGTTGATGGAGGACTGTCCCTTTATCTGAAAAACAAATGCAACGAAAACTGCTAACAGGAATAAATAAGGTGAAGAATCACATGTGCAAACCTCCCAGTGGAATCTTTGACACAGTGTGTACACCCAGTAAGTGGTTCTCTGATGACTTTGTCTGCGTGGGTGGCAATTCTGTGCTATATTCAAGAACAGGAGGCTTGGAATCAAGCAGGCAGGTGTCGGTTCTATTTTTTGCTCCACCCCTTGCTGTGTGCCTCTGGGCAGGTTACACAATTTCTTTAAGCCTAAATCACCACGAACTAAAAGTAGAATTAGTAATACCTATCTGAGTTGTGAGAGGATAAAAATGAGGACATTTCTGGAAAGTGCTTAGCATACTACCTAGGATATGATAAGCACTCATTAAATGGTACCTACTTTATTGTTATTCTCGTTTAAGAAGAATTCTTTGTTCGTAGCATTATAAGTCAGTCCTGATACATCACTGTGAGAGCGCACTTGTGGGGACATGTCCTAGGTTGGACACCACCAAAAATTAGCAGAGGTAGATAATTCAGGTTTTTGTGTGCTTTTCAAAGCCACAGACAACACAAGTCATGCTCTGGTTTCCAAACTTAGTTCTACAGAATTCATGCTGGGTAATTCTGGACAACTTTATCGATCTTTATGTGCCTCTGATTCTTCATATATGAAATGGGATAACACCGGTAACCCTATAGATTAACGGAGAGCATTACAGGAGATGAACTTTGAAAACTGCTTAGCACAGGGTCTGACACAGAGCTGTGTGCGTTGCTATAATTATTGACCGACATGACTTCATTCTTGGAAGTTGCTTTCTTGGAGGAGCTTTCAAAAGGTGTAATTGTTCGAGTTTTTAAAAAGATGGTTAAAAATAGAACATATTTTTTCTCAAACTGCTACTCTCATAAAGTACGTTACATGTTTTTTTAGATCATCACATTTTAAACTTATATCTCTTTATCCTTTTTCTGTGGCATGCCATTTTGCTTTTAACTCTCAGCAACTTTAAACTGAAACTCAGTCTATGTGAAGTTTACCCTCTAATCAAAATGCCAGTTCTCTTAAAAAATTCTTTTTATTTGAGGTTTAGAATCACAAAAGACTGGGAGCCTTTCTTCCTTTAGATAGTAAAGGAGCATGCTACAAAAATACATTTTAAAGGCAATATTGAGTTTTAAATTATTAACAATTCAAAGATTTTTTTTTTCCAAAAGCCAAAACCACCAAAGCCTCAGGCCAACTAGACACGGTAAAATGCAGCCAGCCAAGCTGGCCGGTGGTATTACTGTGGATGAGTTAGAGGAGGAATCTCCCCCAAGCAATGGTAGCTCTCAGAAGGGGGCCTGCCCTTCACAATTTAAGTTCTTTGAAGCTGCATTTCCTTCAAGCAATGAGAAGTCTTTGTGGTGATGGGAAACATACATTTATAATTATAGAAGAACATAGTGTACACTAGACATGGTAGAAAAGAATGCAAGGGTTTGAAGGGAAGTCTTGAAATACACACAGCCTCACTCATGCAGTGTCTTTCCTGAAACGCTGGTTATTTCACCGTGTACCTGATTAAATGGCCAGGAGGCAGTGGTCCTGCCTGACCTCTTCTCTCTCCAGCACACTTGGCTCTGACTCAACCATGCTAAGATGGCACTGTCGTGTTCTTTGTGTAAATAAAATTGCCAAAATAAGATGTGTAAAATCATGAAATGATTTCAAAATGACATATATTCACTTGTACAGTGTCTGAGAAAATGAGCCAAATGGAATTACGCCTATACTAGTAACTCCTTTAAGCAAAGCTTAAGCTGATTAGCCCATCCTAACCTAAATCATTACTTTTTGCTATAAATGTGGAAATCAACCCTAATATTCGTAATTTATTCATTCAAATGTTCTAGGATATGGATTAAGAGATTCTAATGTTTGATTGATGGGAGGAAAACAAGGCAAAATGAGCAGAAATATCAGAAGAAATGATACTAGTAAATCTATTAACACATTGAATTAGTTCAATATTTCTACATTACTTTAATAATTATAAATAATTACATATTATATTTTGAAGTCTCAGGAGAGAACATACAAAAAAGATAAATTAAACAACCAGTAAAGTCCACAGTGAACTTTAAACATAAAAGGCATTAAAAAAAAAGAATTCCACAACTCACCCCACAGTGGGAAGACAAAAATAAAAAAATAAATAGCCCCAGAAAATCCTCAAAGAATTTTCTGTTAGATAGCATGTTGCAGGTGAATCACTGGAGACTTAAGATATTCCTAAAGCATTTGTTTCTAAGCTAATAGGCAACCCAAATCTAATCAACAATGATGACAGCAAAACCCTACAATTTTACCCTAATAGTTGGTCATAATTACACAATATGAAAAGCATGGGCTTTGCAGCCAATTAGACCTGAGGTGTGCATTCTGGGTTATTACTCACTAGCTGCATGAATTTTAGCAACTAACCTTTCTGAGCTTTTGTAAGCTCCTATGTACATAATGATCATAAGAGCTACCACAAAGTATATAAGTTAAAATATAATGAGCCACATGATAAGCCTAGCTCAAGTACTGGAATATAATTGATGCTTCAATGTTAGTTTTTCCTTTCTCTCTTTTGAGCCATATTTTTCTTGAAATTTGAATATGCTCTGAAGATAAAAGAGGTTCCTTTTAATATGAGAGCCAGCCTAGGTCATCTGAAAGGCCACTTTGTTAACCATCTGCCTCTTTATCTCTTCCTTCTTGTGAGCATGTGCATTTGTGGATATGTATCTGTGTGTGTGTGTGTATGTCCAGCCACCTGTCTGTGTATGTCTTTTTGCTGGCCATCAATAAGCTGAGTTGGGGCAAAGCAGAGTATGTTTTATGCATAAATTGTTCTAAAGTTCAGTAGGTGACATTATTTAATCTTAGCTTAATAGCCTATATAAACCATGAAAGGTAAAACTTAATGAAGAAAATGATTCATTGAATTGACATTATTATAATCATATACTTCAATTTCATTATGAGGAAGTAGATGGCACATTTGACTAGAAATCTTGACTAGATTCTCTTCTTGACAACACTGCTGATTTATCATATGACTCTAACAGGGGCGTGTCAATTTCTTATCTTCAAAATGGAAATCACAGAATAGTTGCTCTCTTCCCCACAGCACTTTCCATGCATAAATTATAATTATACTGAAAGTAATTTGGGCACCGCTGATACCAATTCACAATAACATTTTGAGCATCTCAAATGTACTATGAAAATGACCAGTCAAAAAGTAGTGCTGATATAAAGCCAGAAGTTGTGTGTTGGTGGGAGGGCGGTGTATAAAGTCGGCATTTGGGGGGAGTGCTATGGTTTGATTTAATCACTCCTAAGCTTGGTGCCAGGAACCAATTAAAATAAGTAGCAATGTCACATGGTGTTTAAAATAGTTGACAGCAAAAGTAGACATCAAAATCAGTATCATAAAGGTACCAGGTTATTTTCCAGGTTATTACCAAGGCTGGTAAAAATAACACAGAGCAGAAATGGCTCACGTTAGAAATGATGATTTCTCAGTTGGATTCCACCTGTGACGATACAAGGACAGCCAGCACCTAATTACCTACATATGACACACACAGGGTGTCCTTTGGGGAGAATTAATCATAAAATAGTTACAGGGATCATGGATGAGAACTCTCTGGAAATGAATATCAGTCATGAAGAACGTCCAAGAGAACAGACTTGATTGGAAACTCTGTGAGGGTAGAAGATCGTAATTCTTCACATCCTAGTGCCCAGCCTAATGCCTGACTTATAATAGGGGATCGGTGAATTCTTGTTGAATGAATAAATAGCATTAAACAGGAGGTAACTTTCAGATGCTTAGTATGAAGAAGCTGGTGTTCCTTCATAAATTATAAGATGCATAAATAAGAGGATATTAATTTCTAAGTCTTCTCTCTAGCATAGTCACCCCAATTCCTACAACCAGAGGAGATGACACATCAGATTATGATTAACCACCTTCAAACACCACCTCCCTCTCTCTCTGTTCCACATTTCCCATCACCACCCTATTGCAGTCTAACATTAGTTGACTTGAGTTGTATGTAGCACTCTTCCTGAAGGACTTGGTTTAACTGGCAGCTACTCCTCCCTTCAGCCAAAGGGAGAACACACAGGCTTAAACTATACCTGGATATTGCATCACTGAAGAAAGTGAAATTGACTGGGAGCATGCTCTTCTATAGCTTTCTCAGAAAGGTTAGTCAATAACAGTGCCTTCCATTGGTTTGGCACTTACTGTGTGCCCCATAATCTCCTGAGAGCTGTCCCTAAGTGTCATGTTCAACCCTAAAATAGCTCTACAAGTTGGGTAGTATTTTTGTCTCATATAGAACATCAAACAAGAGAAACACAGAGGTCAGGTAACATGCCTATAGTCGGTCAGTTCCTAAAAGGCAGAAATGGAGCTCGACCAAAGTCTTTCTGACACTAGATCAAGTCAGTATTTAAAATCACCTGTTTTTGCTTTAATAACCTGTGACAGGCGGGCCTCTTGGGGCAATTAAGTCCTCTTCACCCCAACAAATCACAGCTTTTCTCTTATACCTAGCACCCTCTTGAACTGTCTGTTCCTTAATTTTTATTTTATTCAGGACACCTTCATTATAATAAGAGTAACCCCATTGAGCTAATTAAACAGGAAAAAGAATAACATTTAAAGTGCTTAAACTCTGCTTTGTTACAGCTTGAATCATCGCTCACCCTCCCACCCTCCCACCCCTGTTTCACACACTCAGTGGTCAAATGTGGTATGGCAGGGGTCCTACTGTCTGCCTCAGGGTCAATCAGAAACAAGTGCATACCGAATGCCAGGACTCTTCCCTCCATTTTCATCTCCCCTTTCTTTGGATAGCTGACTTCATTTTCAGATTGGCTCTCTCCATATTGCAGAGCATGGCGCCTAGAAGGGGCCTGCCTTTCTTCCATTAGGTTCAGTGAAAGGCATGGCATAACCCCTAGCCATCTCTGCTTGAACCTACATCTGGAGCTATCACTGTGGCCTAGGTAGCAATTCTCATCAAACTACATGGACTCTGGGGGAAGAAACAGTTTCTTAAAGGAAAGAGGGGGCTAGGCAGGCAAATAATAGATCTCATCACAGTCTCATCAGGAAGTATGCTTACGTGATAAAAATTTGTAGATACTTCTAATGAAAGGAAAAGGATAAGAAACATTTCATTCTAAGGTCAAATTAGAAAGATCCAAGATGAGTCTTTGTTATTATCTTCTGTTTTTCTTTCATTGAGGGGGAAACATAGCTGGGGATATACTTCCTGGAGTCAAAGAAAGGATCTTAAACTATTCCCCTAACTTTCCTAGCAGAGTACTATGTGTTCTGCTCTTAATTAATACATAAGGAAGAAGAGAAAAAAAGAAGAAAATAAAGAAAAGGAAAAGAATAGAAGAGAAAATAAGAGAGGGATATAGAAGGAAAAAAAAAGACAGGGGCGGTTAAAAAGACAATTCCATTGTCTTATAGATCCACTGAAATTTGGCAGAAAGCAAAAAAAAACAAAACAAAACAAGAAAGCTATAAACGTATACAGATGGAGAATTTTAATCTACACCTGCCCTGTTGATTAGATATTATGTAAAATTTTATTTTTTTAAGATTAAATTCCATGTTATTTGATAGCATTATGGGTTTTTCCAGGGAGTCAATAAAAAGTGTTAAATTGGATTACTTACGTACATCCCTTGCATCCTCTTTGTTCTAGCTCATCAGTTGGCAAGCAGTTGCAAAAGCCTAGCCAGGAACCCAAGTTCTGAACAGGAGTTGTCCTTACAGTCTATATTTACTGTGCTTATTCTTAAGGATACAAATTAAGAAGTGTCACTTTGAGAAAAATGATGTTTTCTAAAAGTCCAAAGTTATCTGAACCTATATGAACCCAAAAAAAGTCTTGGGTTGGGCTTATGGTTTGAGGTTTGAATTGAAGCTTAGGTTATTCTTATTTTATCTGCACTAGTTTTCCATCAGTAATTATACTGTTTCTATATCTCTGTATTTCAAAGGAGGACATTATCATGGGTTTGGATATAGTAAGAATAAACTAACCAAGTTTTCTGCCCATATGTCAAAATGAACCTGGGCTAAACATGTCTACAGGTTAAAAAACCCTTTAACTATGTGTATATTTGGTTCACTTTCATTTGTTTCCATTTCTTAGTTTTAGCAGGCCATATTTATATACCAGAAATATAACAGTAAGATACCAGGATCTCTCAAACCTCAATATTACACAAATAGGTAGTCATAGGATAAGGTCACTGAAGGATGCATTTCAAAAAAACATGTCTTCTGGGTTCTTTCTTGATGAATTAACCCAACATGTCAATGAAAATCTGTTATACTCACCATACTCTCTAAGTGAGACATCCCTGTATGAGATTTGCAGTAAAGGAAGAAATTTATGAGACTATATTTTGTGTTAATTACTGCATCTTCACCTCTACCTTTCTCACACAGTCACTAGCTCAAGACTCGATAACCAACCCTAAGACAGCCAATCTGTATTGTAGCTGTATGTCTATGAAATGTCCTAGTATGGGAGAAAGATAGTCACTGTGTCCTTTTGGGAACTTAAATGGTACAACGTGGAAATAATAAAGAAGTTAGCATGGAAACCAAAGCTTCCAGTAATGCCATGAGTCACATCAAGACCATGGTAGTCCTTAGGTAGAGTAATAAAATAATGGTCAACTGTACTGATTATTTCCAGCAGAGCAGCTATTTTTCTAGCATTATCTCACTTCATTACATTTAAATGAGTTTCTATTTATATTTTATCCTGGACATTCATGAAACCAAGAATTTAATGAGATGAAGTATGTCACCCATGTCTGAGCAGTCCGGTTTTGCAGGGCTTGCATTCAAATCTGGATCTACACCTCTTCATACCCCAGGACCTTCACGATCATACTGTGTGGTAAACCAAAACCATCAAGAAGTGGAAGTTAAGAAATGACATGCAGTGAAGGAAAAAAATGCGTACCAGTTGGTATTGAGGGGGAAATGAGGCTACCGGGTAGAAAGTTTTGTCAATTTAATCGTGGGGTTTTCTCATTGTTGATGTATTTATATTTATCTCTATTCCACGTGAATGAAAGACTGAATGATTGATAAGGCAGCACCTGTAAACTTCTAGAGTCATTTTCATTAAAAAGACAGAGGTAATCTTACCACAGAATCTCATTCGCAGAATAGGGAAATATTGCAACTCACCACAGTAAAACAAATATTTCAACAAGATTAAAGTCCATTTAAAAATAACAACTGCTGAACCATGGCAAGAAGAAGCCACTAAATATTTTGATACATGTTTCTATCAGGGTCTAGTCAAACCACCCAATTGTCCTATAAAGTTATGGACATCAAGCAGGAGCTCAGAGGCGAGGAGGGTCTGGTCCTAGAATGCAGGAGGGAATGGAAACAGGTGTAAGTTTCAAAGGAGCCCAGTAAGCATTGCGGTTCCTTCCCCCTGTCAGAGGATCCTTTCCTACCTGATTTAAGAGCTCTTGGGTCTTATTCCTTTTCAGGTAGCTTACTTTTGTTTTGCTCACCGGCCGTTCTTGTTTTCTTACCATTTTTGGGCAGCTTCCTCAGCCATGCCTTCCTTTCCTTCGTTCTGAAGTTGCAGTCCATACTTCCTATAGCAGACAGAATGAAGGAAATGTCTGATCTTATTATGACGAT
>VMDR010008210.1:0-37416 GCA_007922815.1 Macrotus californicus | reverse complement strand
GGAAGCAGACTCTTTCTTATTGTCTTCTTAATAGTGAATTAAGTTTAACAACTATTTCATACTAATTGCTATTGAAATTCTCCTTCAAGTACAAAATAAATAACATTGTAAGACAACAGAAAATAGTCCTCAAATCATAGTCATCAGTAAGCATTAGGTTCTAGTGTGACGATTAAAGGTTCTATTTAGAATAAGAAAGTTTGTGATATTCTAGGTGGATGCTGTTCAAAAGGTTTCAGGTAGTAAAATGTTGGTATTTCCCAGCAACAGAAAGAAGACCGAGTACTCAGGGCACAGTGAGGGGTGAACAGCACAAGGTGGGACTGGGGGGACAGACAGGGACTGCTCACATGGCTGTACATAGCAACTGTAGGGATGTAAAGTGTGTGCGAGCAGGTCAATGACATAATCCGATATGCAGACCTCACTTTGGCAGTTGTGAGGATAATGAATCACAAGGTGACAAGAATGAAGTAAGAAGGAGCCCGGGTGAGAGATGATGGTGGGTTGGACAGGGCTGGGACAGGAGGTGCTGAAAAGGACAGAACAGACCACAAACTGCACGGACCTATTCTACAAAAGGGACAAAGAGGAGAACCAAGGACATTTCCAGATCTCTGGCTTAGAGAATGGTTGTGCCATTCATTGGGATAGGGAAGACTGAGAAGAAAATCTGTGTGGGAAGGGTGGTGTTGAAAATCAAGAGTTCAGATGTGAGCATGCTCAGTTTGAGCAGCCTGTGAGACATCAAAATGAAGGTGTCACAGAGGCATTGGCTATAGGAGCATGAAGCCCAGGGGATGTCTACTTGACATGTCCATTTTGATACTTCACAAGCATTTCAATAACAAGGGCAGTCCAAAGTACAGGACTTTGTAAGCAATTGCAGGGCCAAGATCTGGGCTGGAAATATAAATCTGCCGTCACGTGTATACATTCCCATGAGTACAATGGGAAGTGCCTTTGACCCTTTGTTTGATTTAAAAGATCTGATGGAATGTAAATGAGGACCTGTTGGTACTTGATTCTAAAGTTTTCATCATAGATTCCTTTAGACACAAAATCCTCTGCAGACAACTTACTCCTAAGTAATTAGAGCACATGTCTATTTTCGAGAAGATATGCTATAAATATGTGATTGAATGCACGATCAATTAAACATCAGACCTTGGCTTTATTATAATACGTATCTTCACATTAAAGATATATCTTAAAAATAAATTGTCATGAGGAGACTTAAGCAATCATTTTCCTTCAATTATATGTTCTAGAATCTTGGTGGAAAAATATGACCATAGACCTTTCCAGTTTAGAAAATTATTTGGTAACTTCTGTTATCGTTTTAAAATGGCATCAAGCCCCATTCCCCTTCATGAATAATTCATTCCTAAAGCCATTTGGTGGGACTGAGCAAGGTAGAAAGCCACACAGGAGTGGGAGAGCCATGGTGGCAGAGAATGGGGTGTCAGAAATTAGCTAACATGCAGAAGATGTTCGCTTAGAAGGGTGGCGGTCCCAACCAGGGTGTCAAAATCTGGGCAGAGCGAAGAAGGCATCCCCACAGAGGGGGGGGGGGATGCCCAGGCACAGTCTCAGAGCCCAAGTCGAGCAAGAGATATTTCCATGTGGGGCTGTGGCAGGCACAGGGTGTCAGAGCCTGAGCAAAGTGAGACAGGACTCCTGTGGAAGGGATGAGGTGGCCTGCCATGGGTGTTGACATCCCAGCAGCATGAAGGAATGCTATTGCACAGTAGACCAGCACAGGCAATCAGGGCACTAACGCAGAGGAGGGGGTCCCTGTGGGGTGAGGTGAGGGCAGCAGCGATGAGAGGCTGTTTACTTGCTGAGAAGTCCCTTGAGCAGCAGCAACGCCCTGATAGCAATGAACACATCTGTCTTCCAGGTCTTGGTTTCTAAATACTGTTCTCCACGATAAAGAATCAGGGCATCTGGGAGAAACGGCTAATTTTGGAGCTAGGGCAAAGAAAGTGTAGATGATGTCAGAACAACGTGTGCCCTCACCCCTCCAAAAAGCAAGGAAATGCTCGAAGAATAACGGAGGTGTATCAAAGGACACAGAAGCCAGCTTGAATCATCTGCCACTGGACAAATAGGTGACAACTGAACAACAAAATAAGTGATAGTAACAGACTATGACTCATTAAACCATGACACCATAATCAAATAAACTAACAGATAAATAAATTGAAAGTTTAAGAAGAACAAGATACTTGCATAAATTCAAAGTACCCCTCACAAAGTATTTATTAATTAAAAATGGAAAGCAGTGTGAAACTTGACAGTGGCAGACATCCCTGAACGAGGTGACCAAAGTGATCGTCATCACCACAAGATGACCTGACTTCGGGCACTAACTGACATGGTGAGATACAGCACCATGAGGGTGTCCAGAATAAGCCGTGTGGCTTAAAAATTGTTTTCAGCCAAAGGCCTTTGAGTTCCTGAAATCCCTTATTTGCCTAAACGCAGAACCTCCGAAAAGAACTCAGAGAAATTCGTCATAAACACCATCCAGGGCAACAATTCCAATCTCCCCTTTCAGATACTGTCACAAAACTCTCACGTCTCCCACTTATTCTCTAACAGCCCACTCATCTTCCCAAAAAGTCATTTGTTCATCTCTAAGTGCCCTTTACCCCACTTCACTTCTAAGAAGTCATTTGTTCTCCCAGAAGTGCTCCTCTGGCCCTCCCATTCCCCATTAAGATGGTAATGTGAACCCCAAATCCTAGGTGGCTCTTTGAGTCCCATTTCTTTGGGAGCTTCTGTGCATATGTAATCAAATATTTTTCTTTCCTCTTGCTAATCTGTCTTTCGTCGGTGTAACTGGCTGACCTCCAAACACTAAACCAAAGAGGGGGGGGGTTATTCTCCTCCCCCCAGACCACCTCTGTGTAACTCCTGCCAAACCTGGAACAATGAGGAAGCACCAGACAAAACCACATTGAGAAACATTCTTCACTAACTGGCCTTTCAAGATCATAGAAGTCCAGGAAATACAAAAGAAACATTCCAGATTGAAGGAGACTGGAGATGATCACTGAAGCCGACACATTACTTTGAACTACATCCTTTTATTATAAAAAACATCAGTGAAGCATCTTGAAAAACTCTGGTGGGGTCTGAGGATTAGATGGTAGTGATGTGTCAATATTAATGTTTGAACATGGTGGTTACATTGTAGTTTGCAGGGAATGTCCTTGTGTGTCAGACATGCACACTCCAGTACCTGAAGGTGAGGATATCATGCCCACATTTTCAAATGGTTTAGGAAAACAAGGTTTGTGTGCTATACTTGTAAAATTACTATAAGCATGAGTTTTAAAAATGAACACTTCAACAAATGGCATTGATTTGCCTTAGTGCCCCGCCCACTCATCCCCCATAGTCAATCACCGGTTTGCAGCCAATCTCCAGCGTCGACTGAGACGCCACATTGATCTTCCAAAAGTCCCACCTGGCACAGCAGCCTCCCCGCTGCAGCCAAGTGCGCGTCACTGTGAGTCCCCTGGGGCAACACCAACTCTGGTAACTTCTTAATTAAATAAGAAGGTCAGGCCCCCCACACGCAATCTTCATCAGAATTAACACACAAGTTTTTCAACATTTCGCTTGGGTTTTGAAGTAATCGTTTTTGTCATGTGCACTGATTATCACTCAGCTCTGTTTAAACAAGGGATGCGCCACACTGGACAGGAGCAGCATCTCACTTGGACACGGTTCCTAACACTGTAAAACCACGGCCACAAAGGAGATCTCTCACCGAACAGACTTGCTAGCACCATTAAACAACTTCACAGAAATAAGAGGTTTTTCTTTACATGGTTCTTTTCTCACTTAAGCAACAACTATGTATTCTCTTTAAATGAAAACTTAACTAGAAAACGCCCACCACACAATCATGTCATTTGGAGTTAAAAGATTTGTTTTAATGTAAAAGTTAATGTTAAAGGCATCTAACTTTGTCTCACTCCACAGATTCTGTGTTTTTGTCGGTCACTTAGGTGTCTCCCACTGGACGGATTCTAAAGTGTAAGACGAAAGCAAAGCAGGGCGGCCAAAACGCTGAGGTTGGTCCTCAGCCTCTCCTGAAACCCTGTACCACCCAGGGAACTCCCATTCACGGAGAATTCACGAAGGAGCCCAGGTCACAGGGACACCCAGAGGTCTGCCCAGAAGGTTAGAAATGGCTCAACTTCACAGCTGACCTCACACATTCGTCTTAGTTTCAAAAACATGATACTCAACCTAGCATTTTATTTTAAATAAATACAGTGTACAATTTTGCTATTAGCTGTATGACATAAACTGCGGTAGATACAACTGACCTTCTAAAAACTCAAAACTAACTTCCATACTTTCCTGATGTTTGGCGATTACAACCTGCTTCAGGAACACGATTCACTGTCTTTACTTACACCGTGAATCTTTATTAAAGAGAGGGAGAGAAGTGCCTTTCATACATATGGCACAATACTCCATGGAGAAAAACCGCCTTAAAAATCACAGGGCACTTGACTGTAATTAACCCTGCCCTCCTGAATTCTGAGCCGCAGGCTTTTCAGATGCAGAGTTATCCTCCTTTTTTTATCTAACCACCTGCTAGTCATGAGATATCAAAATACTTTACAAGAATGACAGGGGAAAAATTGTATCTGTCTGAAGCACTTCCTGTCCATCAGCTCTTTGAACTGGAGCCAATCCTGCCGCGATGCAAACTTAAGTAGAAGTAAGCCAGGCTGGCAGTTCTACACTCTGCCTGCAGAAGCCTGTCGGATCCCAGGTCGTTGAAATGATCAACTTGTGCAAAGAAGCTTGGTATGCCCAGAGGTCCAATCTGATCTGAATTAATTTACTTAAGATTACCACTGACTTCATAAAACCATTTATTTCATACAAAGGAAAGGATGCTAGGTCACAGACTAAAGCATAAATAACCATTTAAATATATACTAAAATTTAAAAATAGACTTTAAGGCACCATGTGTCAGTTCATGTTCTATGGGAAGCAGATGTCAAGACAGAATTAGAAATATAAAAGGTTACTGGGGGAAACACCTGTGATGGATAAAGGGGGTAGGGTGCAGAAACAAGCAGAGAAAGCCTATTTCAGCCCACCATAAACTCTTGGCACTCGTGAATGAAAAGGGAGAAAGAAGGATTGAGGAGGAGGAGCCTCAAGATATCTAAAGCTCTGATGAAGTCTCTGCAGCCCAAACTCAATCCAAGACTGCCCACTAGAAGGCTTCTGCATTGCACAGCACCGGCCCCTCCACGGGCCCCGCCATGCTCAGTCCCTGCCTGCCAGCAGCCCACAGACAGTGTGGCCCTGTGGGAATGCTGTGGTAAATCAGGTGTGGCACCTGCCGGCTGTTGGCCAATTACTGCATCAGGTTCCCTCATGAAGAGAGACAGGAGCAGCACACCTCATCAATGGCTTTAATGCAGAAACAGTAAAACTAGCTAAATAGTACGCAGTGACCACCCAAGTCTTCTCCTATCACTCGAAGGCCTTTCAAACTCACCCCCGCCCATTACCCACATGGTAACGTCCAAACTCCTCAGCAAAGCAGGTGTGTGGACCGTGCTTTTTTGGTCGACCCCATTTCCCACCTCTCTTCCATAAACGCCCTACCTACATTCAAGCCACACACATTTACTCATCTCCCCACGTGCCTCATGCCTTGTCTGCCTCTCTGACTTTTCACAAGCTCCCTTCTTTGCCTGTGTCTGATTCCGCCACTCAGTCTACGCTGCAACACCTGCCAAGTCCATTCATGGGGAGCAGGTAAGAAGTAGAACGTGACAGAAGGTGAAGACAGAAGGAACTGCAGAACTAATCAGAGTCTGGGAAGGTTCATCACAGACTTTCTCTGGTGCCAGATGTGGTTGGAGAAAAACCCTCGAAAGTTGTCCAACTGGGCGGAAAAGCTGGAGTGCTCTCCTTCTGTGTCCCTCTGGTAAATTTCTGTTCCTTCTTCAAAAGCCCCACTGGGCCCTGAAGCCTGTGCTCTCTGCTCTACCTAGTCAGAGCGCACACCTCTCTGCTTTGTTCCATTACTATATTGTGCACAGCGGACACTTTTTGTTGGGCACTAGGAATACAGTTTCCACATTCGCCTCTTTACCTCAGAGCTTCCCAATCACATCTTACCAACCTGCATATGCCCACATGCTGCAGTGGGGCACAGTAAGTGCACAAAACAGGTCTGATCAATGAACTGCAATTATCACAAATGTCAGGACACACCTGGTATAAGTAACATCATTAAAGCCATTATATAAAAATAAAAAGGATAGAGAATAAAAAATTCCGAGAGCAGGTCTGAGATGTAGTCTCTTACACCTCCTTCTAAGAGAATAAATTTCAAAATTTGTGAGTGTCGAGCTCCCTTTCCACATGAGCCTTTTATACCTTTTCTGTTCCTTAAATGCCATTCACAGTCTGATCTGCAGTATGAATGATGTGTCTACTCTGTTTGTTCCCCTCTAGATTGGAGACAACTTGAGGGCTATATCTCCTATTCGTCTCTGAGTTCCCTGCAGCACCAATCAGTGTTTCAGACACAGCAGGCATTTATGATGTTGTCCAAATGAAGTGTCTTCATGTGCACAGGTATAAAGCGACATGGGTTATCAACGCTACATTATTTGGACAATCATTTTCATAGAGACGACTGAGGCAAAAAAAAGGTTTTGGACTTGAATTACTTAGATCATTATTTCAATTCTCTTTGCTAAACCTTGCAAATGCAGACAAAACATATCTGCTGAACATTGCCAATCCCACCACAGTGAAAGCTTTGCCCAAATGAGAACTTATTGATCCTGCTGCCAAGTGACCGTGATATTTCACAGACTTGAGGCCTGAACCACATCCAAAGTGAACGGAATCCCTGAATAAAAGGAAACATTGTTAGCTTTTTTCAATTAATTTTGCTTGTATCACTGCTATTCAGAAGGAACTTAAAATGCATTTAAGCATTTTCAGATGCAAGATCAAGTTTCTTCTCCCACCCCCTAAACCACAGAGACTTGATAATCAGGGCATCACGAGACTGTGGAGCACATTATAATTCCAGGAGTTTTGACACTGTATAAGGAAGTCTTCACTGTACCCATGTGAAGATAAAGGAATGTTACGTTAACATCAGGTACAGTGTGCTCAAAACCAAGAGAACCAGAGTATAAACCCTTTGAAGCTTATGTTTAACATTTAGCAGAAGAAACAAAGAGCCTGTCAAAAGCTTTGTCAAGAAAACCAAAGGAGAAGGCTTTAAAAATCATGGACAGGTCAACCATCAAGATGGCAAACAAAGCCTGGATGGGAAGCTAAGACACAGAGAGTCAGTAGTATGAACTACTCTAAGATTTTCGCCCTCAAGGAAAGGGGAAAGAGCATTAGATAGACAGACATTTAAGGAGAGAGGACTTGGTTTCTGATTAAGACAGAAGACTTTTGCTTTGGGAAACAAGGCTGACCACGTGAACAAAGTAGGCTCTTTTCAGGAAATAACAATTGAAAAGTAAAGTTATTTTGTTTGTAATTTAGGACATTATGCATCAGGCCAGGTACAAAGTGTACAATAGTGCACCTGGAAAACGGTAATCAGATAAGAGAAACTACTGTAACACATGTTAACAGAGCTTAATCTTGCAAACGTAACTGTGATTGAAAAAGTTAGTTTCAGCCCTGACTGGTGTGTCCTGGTTGGGCATCGTCCTACAAAGGGAAAGGGCACTGGTTCAATTCCCAGTCAGGGCACATGTCTGGGTTGGAGGTTTGGTCCCCAGCCAAGGCACAAACAAGAAGCAACCAATCAACATTTCTTGCGGATCAATGTTTCTCTCTCACATCAATGTTTCTCTGCCTCTCCTTCTCCCTCCCTTCTCTTTTCTCTAAAAATACGTAAATAAAATCTTTTAAAAAAACCAGTTTCAGAAGAATTTATAATATGATGTTAAATACATGTGACACTAAAGAAAAGATTTTTAAGGGATACAAACACGTCTGATCAAACTATAAAGAACTGCAAGGATGAGAATAATATCATATTCAGGATAATGTTTAGGGGAGGGAGGAGGGATCGGAGCACATAATACCTTCAGATATATTGTAAAGGGCCTGGGTTTAAGCTGGGTAGGGTTTGTTATACCATTATTCTTTAAACTGCACAAATAACTTATATTAGTCTTTTATTCGTGTGGTATGTTGTAGGTAGTTTTCAAAATCAAATATAAAGATAGAAATCACTTGGCAGTATGCTAACGAAAAGAAGCCAAGGCGAAAGTTAGAAACAAAAGCTGTGGAATGACAAGGATAACTGAGGGAGCCAGGTTCTGCAAGAGAAAGGATTACGGGTTTCTGAGGTGGAAGAATTAACCATGGAGAAGAGTCATCTGTTCCCGGAAGTCAGGGGATGGCGGAAGGATGAAGGTAAGCATGCATTCTCTTGAAGGAGACACAATGGCTGATTTTATGAGTTGGAACCAAACATGGGTGCCTCCCTTACATAGAGAGGCAACAGCCCAGTGAGGCATTAACTACTGAGGGTCTATCATCTGGATTAGGATTCAGTGGGTGAGGAGACCAGGAGGGTGGGGTGAGCAGCATGGGAGAGGATGGGAGGCACACAGAGGGCTGCTGAGCCACGTTGAAAGCTCACGGGGCTGGAAACCACACCGTGTGATGGCACTAATCCGCAGAGTGGCACCTTCTTCTCCAGCAGCACCGTGCAATCCCCCTGGCAGAGGTGTGTGACTGCTCACGTGGACGTAAATGCACACAAGTCCTCATTCTCGGTTAGAGTGACTCCTACCATGACACAAAGTCAGCTCATGGAGAGTGGACTGTAAGAAGAAATCAAGCCAATAGGTGGGTAGGGAGGAGGGAGGTCTGACGGGAGAAGGCAGTGGCAGGGCTGACAAAGCGGCAGGGACCTGCCTGGCAACCCAGAATCGTGACAGATGCTTGGAGCTGAACTGTGACTGGGAGTGCGGATCTGCAGACTTCTGCTTTTCTGAAAGGTGATACCTCTACAGAGCAGTGTATTCTGAAACTGACCTGGGTTGGCACAGAGAGGCCAGACTATGTGTTTCGGGGTATTTTGAAAGGGAGTGGGACTCAACAGCAGAAATCTGCCATTAATCTGAGTCTGAATAACCTTTAAATAAACAACCCCTTTCCTTTTCACTAAAAAAAATAAAAAAATTAAAACCAACTGTGGCAGTAGTGGATCTATATGGCAAGAGCAATTCTCCAAAGTTTCTCATGTAAGAGCTCACTCAAAAATGATAGAATGATCCATGCTTTTTGACTTAAAAATACAAGTTATAAGGATTATACATTTCTCATTCAAAATTCTGTAATTTGAAACTCATAATTTGCTTCTTTCCAATAACGCTGTGACTATTCAAATGATTACCAATGTAAAAGAGCAGGAAAACATTTTCTTGAAGTGAAAAAAAAGAGACAGAACTATTTCTTGAGGCCATTTATCAAAATAGTAACAATAACAAAGAAGAATTCATCACTGGAGCACCTAGGATTGACTTGGTATGAAAGTGCTACTGTCTGTGGTCAGACAGGCTGAACAACTAGAAAGGAAATCTGTGACCTGATGTCAGCAAAAATTAATTATAAAAAATTCTCAGGAATGTTTTGTTACAATAATCAGCAGAGTTCAAATCAATCATTGTGATCACTAGCAGTCACATGTGAGGAATCCGAGACAGAACTCTCCATCCATGTGCTTTTCCCGATGTTGTTACCCGGTGTGGCTGCCCTAGAGACAGAAGGAAAGAAGAGGAGCTGCCGGGGACAGAAATAACATGAAATTAAGCCACTGCAGAGTCAGGAGACGGAGGGTGGTCAGAGGACCAAGATGCAAAAATTACAGTGAAAGTGACAGGGGAGGGTAGAGAAGGGATGGAGAACGGCTATTACAGACAAGTAGACGGTGAGATAGGTAACATTTTTACAGTGACTTAAGGAGATATTATATAAATAACATTTCTAACAGGTAGGGTATTTAACTTCATCTAACGTATGTACTTTCTTTTAAAGATTGTATTTATTTTTTTTTGGACAGAGGGGGAGGGAGGGAGAGAAACATCAACGTGTGGTTGCCTCTAGTGCGTCCCCAAGTGGGGACCTGGCCTGCAACCCAGGTGTGTGTCCTGACTGGGAATGGAACCGGCGACCCTTTGGTTTGCAGGCTGACGCTCAAGCCACTGAGCCACACCAGCCGGGGCCTAACATATGTACTTCGAATAAACTTTCTATCAATTTTCTGCAAAATTAAGTAAATTGTAAATACAGGATTTATAAAAACTCCTTGAGTTCATTATGCGTCATTTAAACTGCACACACGTTTATTTCTTTTTTGCATCCGCAGTATATTTCACAATAAATTACATACACTTTGAAAAAGCTATGTTACATCTGCTGAAGAGCAAGAGCTAAAGAGAAAGGGAAAATATCAAACATAAAGAAAGATAGGCATAATGTATGGAATCAAATTCTAGAAGAGAAAGTAAATCATTGAATCTTGAGGTAGATAAATGAACCTTGCAAGGCCCCTCCCTCCTAGCAATGGCGGGGGCGGGGGGGGGGCACGGCAAGAGGAGGGAAGGATGAAGCTGACTGGGTGTCAGGTGGAACCAGATGAAACTGCAGACTCTGCAGGAGAAAAAGAGGTCAAACATCAGCAGTTTCACATGGGTCAATCTAATAAGCCAAAATATCACCCACAAATTATTTTCTGGAACACAGCAGGTAATCAATACAGGTTTATTGAATAATAAACACAAAAATCAAGCTTCTTTAAAATTTAATAGATGCCCAAATACCTCTCGTAAGTATAATGAAAAAGTTCCATTGTATATTCCAACCAGTTAATAAATCCCTAACAATGTGTAAATAGAAATGGTGATGGTGGTTTCATACTTCTTTCATTTAGATCCATTGAGTGTCTTAAACTTGTTACCAATTTTTAATTACCCTACTCCCATTTGCCATGGGAATTTAAAAATAGGTATAAGATGATTCTCTTTTTGTTAAATACATTAAGTACATAAGTGTGTATATCTAATGTGTATATATTTTACAAGTTTTTTTAAAACAGTAAGGCTATGTACAAAACATGGACAATTTCTCTGGAGTGAGAACTTACTGCTGACTTTTATTTACCTCTTTACACGCTTATAAATTATGACTTATTTTTTTAAAAGAGAAGTAAATATTATTTTTATAAAACCAACAACAATAATAATCACAAAAAACCAATTCCCTTATTTTCTCTTGAGAAATTTGATTCTTGACAACTTTTATGTCACCAATTTGGAATATTCTTAGTTTAAAAAAATCCAAAGTAAGCCTGAGCAATTTCTCGAAATTCCAATAAAAATTAATTAAACAAAAACACATAAATAAATAAATGTTGCAGAAGATTTTTTAAATGTTTTAATCTCCTACATCACCACCTGCCAGCACTTGCAGGCCACCTACTATGTGCAAGGCACTGCTGGCCCTGTGTCCACAATCATCAGAAACACGAGCTAGTTAATAAAAAGTCTGAGAGGAGAAATTTTTAAAAACTTTAGTAACTGTTTCAAGCCAAATAATGAAACTACACTGATTTTGCATACAAGGTCATAAGTAAAGCAGATCCGATCATGTTCCCTGAATACGATTGCAATGCCAAATACCCCTTCTTGTCATCTTCCTACTTACTCCAGGAAAACGGGGGTGCTGAAGTGTGCAGTTGTAATCTCTAACGGTGCCATCACAAGCTTGATATCCCCGCCTGTTTTAGAACTGCTGTCAAAAAACAATTGTTGTCTTCAATGACCACTCATGGCCTCCACAGTTTATCGCTATTCTGTTCGGCATTTGCTGTAGATTCACTCAGACTTTGATGCAGCCCGAATTAACTTCTTGGATACGTAACACCATGCGGTCAAGGAAGTGTATGGTGTGCCTGTTTTATCATCATTACCAACAAAACTTACATATGACCAGTGAGTTTAAAAGCAATTCCTTCGGCTGGTATAGCTCAGTAGATAGAGCATGGGCTGTGTGTGAACCAAAGGGTCGCTGGTTTGATTCCCAGTCAGCGCACATGCCTGGGTTGCAGGCCAGGTCCCCAGGGGGGCCATGTGAGAGTCAACCACACATTGATATTTCTCTCCCTCTCTTACTCCCTCCCTTCCCCTCTCTCTAAAAATAAATAAATAAAATCTTAAAAAAAAAAAAAGCAATTCCTTTGACAAAACAGAAACAGACTCATAAATGCGGATAACAAACTGATGGTTGCCAGATGGAGGAGTTTAAGGAGCTGGATGAAAAAGAAGATAGGATTAGGAAGCACAAATTGGCAGTTACTAAATGGTCACGGGGATGCAAAGAACAGCATAGGAAATACAGTCAATAATATTGTAATAACTATGTATGATGCCAGGTGGGGACCACACTTCCCGGGGGATCACTTCATCAGTGACGTAAATGTCTAACCACTCTGCTGCAAAACCTGAAAACTAGTATAATATTGAATGTCAGCTGGAACTGAAAAATTAAAAAAATAAAAACAATTGTTATGAACAGAGACTTAAATTATTATTAACCTTTTATTTTCTAAAAAAAAATCACTTCCTAATATCAGGCTTACTAAGAACTTTTTAAAAATGTATGGAGCACTTAAGATTCACAACTAGAACCTGAAGTATTTTCTGAGCTACTGTCACTCGAATTAGTTGTTTATACAAGCATCCCCTCGGAGGAAATAGTTCGTGAGATGTTCTTCCTGAGTGTGCCTTCACAAATCTGCTATCGATGTTTCAGATATGAGAACAGAACAGACCGTGCAGGGCAGGCGGTGGGAACTGCTTTCCCACAGCCTCCAAAACTACAGATTGACTTTGACATGCTTCAGCGGACTGGCATTTCAACGAAGGGCTCCAACCGCTTGAAAGGGGGAAAGCTACGGAAGTGACTCCTTTTCCAGGCAATTCCATCTAGCTGCAAGAATCAGAGCCAATGCATCCAGTACGACTACGAAGCAATCGGGCTTTTGTTTGAATGGGAAGGGGGGGAGGTTCTTTTTTTCCACCCTATGTGCAGAAAGAACTATGAAGACAGACATTTGATATACCTGAAGGAATTTATTGAAGGCCTGCTACTCTCAAAACATTGTGATAGAGTGAAAATAACACAGGGCAAAGAGGGACCAGAATTATGGCACAGGGTCCAGCACTGGCCAGCTGGGTGGCCTTGGGCAAGTCCCATAAGTGCTCCTGGCCTCAATTTCTTCAGCTGGGAAGTGAAGGCAATAGATGACACAAACCTTCAGATCCCAACCTGCTCACAAATTTGAGATTCCGTGATTCACTGTTCACTAAAGGGTCTTGAGACTTTTGCAAGAAAGGAACTAAATCACACCCATGCCCCTCTATTTACCCAGCACTGGGACCTCTATTCTAAAAAGAAAGCTTCTAATATCTCAGATGTACTAGAAGTTCCAGAATGCAAATTCAACCTTCACTCCAACACTTTGTACACACCTTTGACATCTTAACAAATGCATACAGGATGCCAAAAAATAAACCAGCAAGGGCACCATCAGCCAGGCATTGAGGGAAGAGGATAAACTGTGCCAAAAAACGTGCTCCCACATGTAAAGAAACTGGTAATTGGGAATCAGAGGAGTCCCCACCTCCCAGAGCAGACTGTGCAGAGGCAGGGCGCCCCTGCCAATCCCCGAGCCTTTGCCAGAGGCAGAAGCAGCATGGGGAGAGAAGAAAGCTCTCCTACCCCTGCTGCTCTGCAGATTTCACTCCAGTTCCTGCAGGAACCTGCCGGCAGAAGTACATACTACTCCCTTCTGCACAGGTGGAAAGGAATTTCAATATGACAGGTGTCAAACAGCAGAATCATACCCAGCCTTGATCAAAAGTCTTTCCTGGGTATCAGCTCAGCATTTTTCCTTAAGCAGTCTCAGGCTCTCAGACTCCAGCCTGGGGTGCGCGGAAGGGTATCGGCTCTTTGGACACAGAGCAGTCAAGAGCCAAATCTTCTGAGGTTTGTGCACAGTTTTTGAGAAAAGGATGAATACTGACTTCAAATCCTAACAACTGATTCGTAAATGCAGTTTACTGAGTCACTAACAACAGCCGGGGATGTGATTCATTGCTACTTCACCTCAACAACCATGCAGTGTACAAATAATGGGAATGAAAATTCATTTATCATTCTAATTGCAGAGCAATGGGTGCTAATCAACTTGTGAAATGAAGAAAGGAAGTCCTTTTCTCAGAAGAGAGGAGATTCCAAAAGATAAAGAGCTGTTAAGAGATTTTACAAATGTAACTTGTAAAAGCATATATCCAGGCAATGTAAAAACGTTCCCTGGACCAAGGAGACCAATCCAGTTCCTTTGAAAAAATCGGAGCTTAAAGTGGTCAGCAATGTTGCTAACCAATGTTTGAGTCACCCTCTCAGTGCTGAGAAAGCGGACAGTGTGTTTCCCTGCTTTACATGAAATGCCTGAAAATAATCTTCCTGAAAAAAGGACTCTTGAGACTATTGCCTTTAGCAGCAAGCCAGTCTAATGACACTTAGGTAGAAAATGACAAAACACCTGCACCTTTTGTGACTTAGGCCATGTGATCCCAAGACAGTCTGGTCTGCTAAACGTGATCTCTGAGCAAGCCCTGGAGGTGCAGCTGTTACAGCCACAGGAGGCTTGAAGCGGATGTAAAACATATGCCGCTGCAGATCTGCCTTTGATGTCTGAGCTGATCATTTCTGGCCCTCGGGCAGCGATGCGACTCCACTTGCTGAAAAATTACTTCGTCTCTAATGCCATGATACTAGGTTCATTCCTTTTTAAATAGCCCTGCATTGTGAGAATCGATTTATTTTTCCTCAGGTCTTTCTCCTTCATGAAGTCAAGTTCCTTACAGTCAGGGGCAATAAAAGGAGGCAGCAAGCCTTAACACCCAGAACTGCTTGGTGTTCTGCCAACTTATTCCAATTCAATTTTGTCAGTCTATCCTGCTTCACTCAATCTTCTGAAATCCTAGCTTTATTTAACGATGAACAGTTATTAAACACACCTACTATGTGCTAAGAAATGAGCTACTCCGTATAGGAACCAACATGAATTCAATGTAAAGAAATCACAACTTAGTGAGGGACACATGCAAGAAATCAAAGTTACACGTGTAAGTGCTAGAAGATGCATAAGCACCGAGTGTTAGCAGAGAGTGGAGCAATGACTTCAGTGAAGGGCGGCCAAGCACGGCTTCTAAAATTTAGAGATGATGGAGCTTTGTCTTAGAGATGAATAGATGTTCACGCAGCAATGAAAAGAGAAGAAAATCAAGGAAGAGGAAACAGCCAGTACAAAGGCATGAAAGCATGGGGTTAGATTGCTAAAGCATGTCGGGAAACACTGATGGCGAGACTGAAAGGTAAGCAGCAGGCAGGTCACAAAGGGCCGTCCACCTCATGCTCGAGAGGCTGACCATCACTGTAAAGGCAACAGGGGACACTAAGAAATGTCTCCACCCAGACAGCAAGACAATGCACAGAGGCTGGAGGTGAAACCGGAAGCAAGAACGCTGGTTAAGAGGCTGCTGCACCACTCTAAGCCAAGCCTACATTGAAGCCACTGCCCTCGAAACGGAAAGATGGGCCACGCGGAACTGAAATGGGAGGTCGGGTTAACGAAACGTAAGGGTTTGTTGTGTGGGAACAGGTCACTGGGGAGAGATGGAGTAAGAGACGGCTGTCAGGTGTTCAGTTCAAGCAAGTTTTGGACAATTAACAACATCTACCCTTTGTTACGCAGGACAGGCATTTTTTTCCTAAGTAATTTATATGTATCATGTAAGTAATTTGCATACATTTTCTAATTTAACCCTCACAACCCTGGGAGACCAGTATCCCAGGTTTCTTTGGATGAGGAAAATGAGGCAGTAAGAGGAAATAATCTGCACAGTAACACTGAGTGATTATGTGGCAACAGAAGACTGACTCCAGAACCCTGTACCAGTCTCTGGGAGAAGGAATCCCAAAGGAAGTTTAAAAGGAGCAAAAACAAAAGGGCAAGGATGAGTTCAGCTTTATACATGCAGGGCTGCTGTGTCTAGGCTTACAAAATATACAAGAGAAGGTCTCTTACGGGGCTAGAAAGCATGATTCTGGAATTAGTAGGAAGGTTCCATGCTAGACATACATATTTAGGGATCTTCAGGGCATAGGTAGTAGTTGGGACCAGGGTGCAAAAGGCATTACAGGGTTTGACAGAGGAAGAGAGAGAGATGTCTTTAATACCTGCCTGGATGTTGAAGCCTAAAGTCTCAGGTATCCAAGCCCAAACTACCCTCTACTTGGAGTGAACACACTGTAATTCTGTCAATGATCAGGACATGGAAGGGAGAGAAAAGTCTGAGAATGTGGTGACATTAATGGTCTCCGAAAAGAGACTTGAGTTATGGCAAAGACCTTTTGGTCCAGAAGAAAACAAAAATCCACAATATATAATGAACCAACACAATTCCTAGAACTGATTAGTTAAGTATCTGTTCCTTTTCATCTTTCTGTATTTACTGCCCTCCTACCACGTGTGGGAGCTCTGGCCCAAAGACACAGCATCACTCTCTACAGGCTGGCTATCTGGTGGGGTGCGGGGGGGGGGGGGGGGGGGGGGGGGGGGGGGGGGGGGGGGCACAGGCAAACTGGTCATTACATGGCAAAGTACGGAATGCCGGAAGACTGCTGTGAACCCTGGTTTCCAAATGAGGGCAACTTTGTTCCTAATGGACAAGAGGTTATGTCTGTTGACATTTTTCTTTGTTACAACCTGAGTCCCAGTGTTATTGACACCTAGTAACACATTTGTAACTGATATCTAGTAACACATCTAGAGGCTACAGATGTGGCTAGACATCCTACACTGCACAGGACAGCCTCCCACAACAGAGAATTATACAGCCCAGACTATAAACAGTAAGCAGAGTGAGAAGTCCTGCTTCAGTGAAGCAGAATTGACAAAGTCGGGGCCAGAGGAATCTAACGCTCAAGGCTGCCTTGGAGGGTCAGAGCAACCTCACAAATGTCAGCACTGACTCCAAAAGGAATCCTCCAGGCCAGGAGCTGACATCTGATCTTAGTGGACATCTGCTCCTTGCTGGGCAGTCCCAATCCATTATCAGCATTTATTAAGCACCTATTATATGCAAAGCATTTTAGTTGATATAATTCATATAAACTGCAATAATTATGCTTTAAGTAAGGATATTCAAATGCTTTCTTTTTCCAGTCTTGGTAATTTTAGTGTTTATAATCAAGTGACGCATGTAATTTTTAAGTAACATAATTATTTTAAAAATCAAATATATACTTACAAATATAAAAATTAATAACCATTGTTTCTGGTATCCAGATTGAGAAAGCATGATTATCTAATGATGTCACTCACTAAAAGAGTCAGTCACCTTATCAGAAAGAGAAAAAAATAGGGATATATAAATTTAGATGATGAAATGTTATACATATGTCAAAACATACATAAGCAAGAATGCACACATAAGATCAATAGAAACAGAACTTACCTAAGCAATGAGTTGTCACACCTGGGGAATAGGTCCCATTTTCTCTAAGGACAGATATAATACCTCTCTTGAGCATTCATTCTGGAAGTTACCAACTTAGGAAGTATCTATATATAGCTAATTTCTTAATATTGTAGTTTAAGCAAATTTCCTTTCAAACTTTTCCCTTAAAAAAGGAGCTATAATTCTTACATTTGAAAACCATTAATACAAGCCTTCTCATTTCCAGATAATCCTAGTGCCTTTCACATTTTCCAGCTTCTTAATCAAGCTTCATCGTGAACCTAAAACTTCACCTCCTGCTCTTCCTCCGTGGTATGTGGATACTGAAGTGGATACAATAATCTCCAAAGGACCTCCGCTGGTGCACGGCATGATAAAGCTAATGAATTTTAAAATTTTGCTCTCCTCTCTCCTGAGTGGTACTTGCCATTCTCACTTCTCCTCTCACACTACTCATTGTGAAAACTTCCACTGTGAAAAGAAAGTCATTTTGAGAAGCAGAAACTCACTGTACGTTTCCAATTCTCCAAAACATTGGAATAGCTACCCTCAGATTTCACATGTCCCTTCCTTCCTTCACAAAAAACAAACAGGACTTCAAAATCTTCCAAAAAGAAAAAAAAAAAAAACAGACATTGGGCAGGGCTTGAAACCATTTTAGACAGAAAGTTTAAAGCTATCTATTCCCAAGTGCGTTTGCCAAAGAGCTTCCTGCACGCCCGCTCCAGATGTGGCGACCACGCCATGACTTTGGTCCAGAATTCCCTCCACGGACTTGAGTCCCTTCGGCTCAAACAACTGTAAACAAACTTGGGAAATCAGGTGGTCGGGTCCACAGGACCCAGGGCTGCCTAACCTTTTCAGATCCTATCCAAACAAAAGCATTTGTTCCGCTATGAAGGAATTTATGGGAATTTTTACAAAGGTCGTTAATGTTGTTAATATTATTTTTCATTATAGACACAAGAGGGCTGGGGGACAGTTGCAGACAGGTGACCCCTCATTCTTTCTTTTCAAGCACTTCAGTCTCTCGCACTACCACCTTCACATAAGACATTCGGTCACAAGATAATAGAGCTAGAAAGAGTCTTAGAGGTCAGTTCCTCTTAGAATTGATAATTAAAGAAAAAGCCCTCTTCCACCCACCCACTGTAGAGTAAGCTGTGTGCCTGCCTCTGCCGCAATGGAAAGGTTTAGAAACAGGTTCTCTGTGAGGGAGGCTTGGGAGGCCTGCAGGGTCATGTGTAAAGGGACCTGGCTTTCCAAGCTGCTGATGCAGAAACAAAAATACTGCCTTTTAACACAGTTTTCAAACAACAGTATTATAATGCAAAGCCAAGTTGCTATATTAGAAAATGTTCCGAGGTCCTATCTGTTGAGATATTTTGACTATTTTTTCTTTTTTTTCCCTGTGTGGGTGTGTGTGAAAAAGTATTTCAGTGTTAATCACCTAGAGTAGCTTTTAAACACAGATGGTTTCCTTAATGTTTGAAAGGGACAGAGATTGGCCCATGCTGCATCTGCTGGGGGCAAGGAGGCTGAAATGACATCTCAGAGGAAGAGCTTAGAAGTTTTCTCTAAACTTCTCAGATTCTCGCTACTGGTCTGAAAAGATCATTGATTCCCACGAGCCAGTCTTTATGGCTGACAATAACATGGTTTCCTGCAGGAACTCTGAAAGCAGACAGTAAAAGGCACACACTATCAGGCAACCCTCACTTGCTCTCACGGGCAGAATCTCAGTCCGGAGCAGCTTCTGGCTCTGCCCCACGCACACAGCTGCTGCCCTTCCAGCAGAGACTCCCAAACAGGCAAATGCTGCCACACCCATGTCGCTTACCCCTCCACTGAGCTCAGAGAACAGGACCCGTCCCTGTTTGAGCTCCTGTCTCACTTCGTTAGACGTCATTTACCTTTCAGAGATGGGGCTAGGATGGCCTCAGAGAACGGAAACCAAAAAGCTCCTTTAATACTTTAGATATTTTTAGCAACAACTTCATGTCAGTTGTTGCATGAACCCAGATACATACACACAAATGAAATAAAGAACACAGGAAAATTCCAGATAGCTCAAGTTTAAGAGCCCTCCCCTCGCAAACATGTAAACAATTTTCCCCAAAATATCAATATGATTTCAGAAAAAGGGGAGTTTCTTCCACAACTGAAGGATTAACTGTTCATTTGCTCTTCAAAACATGGTCAAAGGGCAAAAAAAGGTCACCTGTAAAAACTCCTCTGGAAATTCTTCCTATGGTTTATTTATAATACGTGAGATTACACAGCATTATGAGTTGGTCGATGCTCAGACTCTTAGAAAAGGTTTTGAAAATGGAAAAGGGGATGAAAGATGGCTGGTTAAAGGTTATAAACCTCCTTTTACTCCAAGCAGAACATTATGTCATTATAAAATTACAGAACTGCAAAGAAATTAATTTTTTCTTCAGACAATGGCTTCTCAATAAGGACATTTTTTCCTCTGGAGTGTTTGGATGAACAGCCTTGTTAAACAGTCTCCTCTACAAAATGATTTGTGAACCGACTGTTACAGTGAATGTTTTACCAGGGCAGCAACTTATCTTTATTGTGCATTAAAAGAATTTATTGGAGGAACTTTGATTTGGCAAAAACAGACAACTGCCTTATATAATAAGGTTAGCAACAACAACAACAACAATGACCTGACGAATCCCAGACAATAAACTCTTTAGAATTTAAAGGAACTCTGTTAGATCACTGGAAGAATAGATTATAAAAATGACTATAAAAAGCCACCTTCCAGGTGACGATCAGGCCCCCAGAGCCCTGACGTTGACCCTCCTGGTCACTCACTCACTCCCCTGCAGGCACAGATCCCAGGCGGGAGCCCTGGCCCTCTCAGGCCTTGCAGGAGCTCCGTGACGTAAGAAATGTAAAGTGTTATTATGTAATCGCCACAATTAGTCATGTTCCAGAGCAGTGTGCATGCATGGAGCACCATGTTAACCAAGCAAACCCCCTTGCTGGATAACCGCTTGTTTTCTCACTACCTCCTTCCACACTTACATCCAAAAGATTGCAGTAAAAACGGCTGAATGGTCTCTTGTCTTTCTCTCTGCCACTGCACTAGCGATAAACCCTTTTGCAGAGAGGTAATAAATAAATGTACTCCAGGGGTAAACTTCTGTAATGTTTGAAGGAAAAGAAAAATAATCCCAAACTGACACCATGAAACTTCTAGAAAGAAGAACAAAATTTGTCAGACAAGTCCACAGGAGAGTTATCTGCCCGCTGACAACTTTAACTGCAACGGGATTTGAGCGCCATTTCAGATTGACAGAAAATGCCAAAATATCCGATGGTACACTTGAAAAACGTGCTTTTCTTTCCTAAATCAAGGAAACTCTAAAGGATGTTTCTAAATGTCACAAGAATTAATACTCCCTTTTTTATTCATTAAAAACTGTAATTTAAAAACATGGGTAACAGAACATCATGTGTCCTTTAGAAAAAGGTATGCTTACAAAAACTTCAGTACCATGACAAATGTTTATAATGAACTAAAAAACATATTCATAAAGGGGAAATTTATTTTATATGAAATAATGATAAAACCAACTTAGAATGTTCAGAAAGTACTTAAGAAAGTGATTTCTTCCTATTATTTAAGTAAATTATTCTTTGGGTTCATTGGCCTTCAAAGTTTTAATAATTGTTAGAAATAATCAGAAAAAACTTTAAAAGGGGAAAAAAAACTCTGTACTCATTCTGAAGACAACATTCACCACTTTTTGATAGCCCTTTTTATTTCTATGCCTACCAAATGTGATTTATTGAAACACTAAAACTTTTTTAAAAATGGAGACAGTGGGTTTCCAGCATGACGGCTCAGAATTTATCAATCAGCGTTTTCAGAGAGACCTGGAAAGCAATATCTGGAGACAGGGCTGAGTTATGAGTTATGGGAACCAGAGTATTTGCCACCGCCAGGCATTCAACTGTTCAACTTTAAATTTTATTAGAACGGCTTCATGGATGTTACAAAACATCAAAATAAATAATGCCAAAAAAAGAACTGAATTATCTATTGCCATTTAATCCTCCCCATCTGGCTGTGTCTTGGAGTGCCAGCATGCCCGACTTGGCTGCCTCACTCTGTTCAGGGCAGCGCATCCTCTGAGCTAGCTAAGATCCTTGCTTGATAAGACCTACATCACTATCAAGGTGACACGACTGTACCCAATGCCACAGGTGTCGAATGAACCCTTCAGAGCTGCTGCCCTAATTCAATTTAATTGAACAATTCAATAACCACTGCCACAGTAGGATGCCACATTCAACCGTAAGGAGCTCACACAATTAATTCATCAGGTGAGAGGGTTTGAGTCTGGTCTGGAGTCACGAGGGGCCAGAGCAGGTGCCTTGGAGTGCCCAGCCCCAGAAGAAGGATTCCACAGAAGAAACGTAGTAATAGAAACTTGGTGGACTTATCAGCCGACAGGTTTCTGCTTAGCGCAGCTGCCTTGCCCCTTCCCCAAGAACGTGGGGAGAAAATTTCCCTGGGGGGTGGAGAAGGGTTACTTTTCGGAGGGCTGCAGCCCTTCCCTAGACCCCCAATCACAGGTGTCCCGAAGGCAACTGCTCAAGGCCGCATCATAGAGCCAAGTGGGCTCCGTTCTCGTAACACTGCCAGCAGTGACACCGCTAACAGAAAAGGACAACAGAAAACGCTCCTTCCAACCTCCATTCAACTGTTTTTGCTGTTCCAAGGGAGACATTAGATCCACTTTTACTACTTACACTCCCGGTATCAGATTGAGACAGAAACTAGATGAATCACTCTCAGTGCATCCGGCCTAACTGCTGGCATAAGCAAAGCACCTCGAAAGTGCTGGAGGGTGCAGCCAACTCTCCCAGGAGAGGCAGGAGAAAACTAGACAGAAGAGGTGCAATGGAGGTGGATCTACAAAAATGAAAAGTGCTTCCCCCTAGCAAGGATTTCAGCTCAGGTAACAGGCAGAGATAACAGCTGTTTCACACAGAGCATGGGTGCAAAGGGCACCCTGGTGGGAGTGAATGAGAGAAGGGAGCAGAAGTGAACACACGGGGCAGTGCCCACTTTGTGACACATGCTGTGCAGATCCCTCACTCACATGACCTTTAGTAACACTCAACGACCCTTCTAAGGAGGTCAGGTCATCCCATGCTGAGGATGAGTGATCCCAGAAAGGTTAAGTAATGTGACCAAGCTCACGTAGCTCTTAGGCGGTACAGCTCAAAGTCTCCAGTTGATTATCCCTGGTGATGGGACTCTTTGTCAGCTGAAATCTCACTTCCATCATAAAACACCCAGAGAATCAAAAGTTGACTATACATGTTTTAAAATATCTTTGAAGAAGAGCCACTTCAGCTAGACGGCCAGATGGCAGCGGGTTCTGGTGAGCATTGGTGCTAAGTCCCCAAGGGCTGAACGTCCAGGAGAGGTTTCATTTTACACTTCTCGGTCAGAGCTTAGGAAAGTACTGTGGGCATAATAAGCACTAGTAGGTACTCTGATAACTTCTTTTGATAAATACAGTTATCTCTGAATCTTAATGATCTAACATAATAAAAACTACAGAAAAAGCTAAACCATAAGATTAGAGAAAAGGTCAAGTAAATGTAGTTATCACCTCTAACCTGACAATACTTCACACAAGAATGATTGTCTATTCTTGCACATTAGTTTCATGTACTACCAGCAATTCTCCAGTGTGTCTCTCTCTGCAGGAAAATGAAAACAAAGATGTAATTCTCCCTCAGGGGCCGCCATCACATACCACCCTCAATAACAGGTGTTTTTCTCTTCGATTTTAATGAGCTAAAATGCATTTTATGATCAGAGCCAGGGTAATCCTCTGAGTCTTCTGATAGCTGTTCAAGCACTCCCCTTTTAAGTTACATACTTTCCGTGTAGTGCCCAGGAAAAGCAAACAGCCTAAAACTCTATTTGTGGTTTTTAAAAACCTCTGTCACAAAGATGATATGTGACCTAGTAATGCTTTAAAATAAATTTATAAGACGAGCCTTACAGATGTTAGGTACAGCGTGGTGACAGTCAACAATATTGTATTGTATGTTTGAAAGTTGACAAGACAGTAGATCTTAACAAGTCTCATTACAAAAAAATTAACTATTCTAGTGATAGATGTTAATTAGATTTATTGTGGTCATCATTTTGCAATGTACATATAATATATCAAACCATCATGCTGCACATCTGAAACTAATATAGTGTTAAATATCAATTATGTGTCACTTTTTAAAGTATATTCAAATGCTTTAAAATATATAAAGACCTACTAAATTGGAAGGCAACAACAGAATTGATAGCAAGAACAGATTAGTAATCAGCATGATAAAACTGACCTTCCAATGTGCTATTCTATTATTTTTTTGTGTGAAGGTGTGACTGGTGTATCTACTCTGTCCTTATGCAGTATCAACAACTATGACATGAAATAAAAAAAATTTTTTAGTAGTTTCTAATCTCATTGTACCCAAAAGTTGGAAGGCTACACTACATCAGGGTTTCACTGATAGATGAAATTAAAGAAAGAAATGGAACCCAAATCTTCAGAAAGGGCTCATTAAGGAACATGGGCCAAATGTCATTGCTAATGTCATGTACACTTTCCACAAATGATATCCCACCCCTGGATCCTGTCCCACCTCCAGGGCTGCTATGTCTCCTTATGCTTCTATAACCACCCATAAATGTGGAAATCCCCAAAGTGGGCTCCTAAGTCACCTTCTTTGTTCAGTCTCTGTTCTCTCCCCAGCTTTATTACCAGCTACATGCTAATGATTCTCAAAGTTATGTCTCCATTCCAAATTTCTCATCTGAGCTCCAGACCCATCTGTCCAAATGTCTACTTGCTCTTTCCCTGGGGATGTCTCACAGGCATCTCTGATGTAATGTGGCCAAACCTGAACTCATGAACAGAACTTGAGTATAGTCTTCTACCATCCATGTATGTGCTCATGGTAAAACCCTGGCATGTCCTGGACCACAATTTCCCACGTGCTATCAGTTACCAAGGTCTGCTGATGCTGCTTTACAAACCTCTTTACACTGTCTCTTCTCTCCATCTTCAGGGCCGCCACCCAAGCTAAAGCCCTGTTTCCCCCACCTTCGTGTATTCTTGCCTCCCCCAACTCCTTCACCATGAAACTGCCGGAGTGCTGTGTGAATGTAAGTCAGCTCGTGGCCTTCCTGTTTTTTTCAAAGCCTGCACTTGGATCAAGTATCAGACCCTCCCCATTTCACTCACAGCACTACATGGCGAGCCGTTGCCCAGCTTATAACCTGTGCTTCGACCCTCTCTCCCCTGCTCACTATGATCCAATAAGAGGGCTTTCTTTCTGCTCCTCACAGAAACCAGACTCCTTCCCTCCTCAACCTGCCTGCATGGATTTTTCTCTCTGGCATATACATCTTCTCCAGGCAAGCTCCTCTGGTTTCTGGTCTCATTACATTTCCTGGGAAAGCAATCACTAACCCTATGACTCACAACCCTCTCTCTTAGCAACCTGTACATCTTTGTGGCAGTAATTGCACATATTAATCATGATGCAATTGTTTGCCCCTACTATCAGAGTATAAGCTCCCTCTCCAACCCATTCACAGCATTTTCCCCAGCATCACAGACATCCAGTGCCTACATAATAGTAAGTGCTCCATGAGTATCTTCTGACCAAAAGAATGCTGATGTTTAAGGGGGTTTTCTGGAAATGCACCAAGTCGTTGACCTCGGCAGCCGTGGTTCTTATTAGTAGCAAATTTCAGCCCAAATTTCCCAGGTTTTCTTTTCCTTAACGGATGTGTGTCACTGCCATGATTCGAGGGCCCAGATCAGGTGGTGAAAAACCTGATTTCAATCCTGTATCTGCACTTAGTACTTGGTAAATGGGCTTTAGAAAAAGCAAACTGCCTCTCGGGCCTCATATTTCTCACCATTGGATGAAAAAGTCTCCTTTCAGCTCTCATGCTCTGAATCTGTGAATGCACACTGTTTCAAAATCACAACAAAATTTTGTTCACACCCAAAGTGAAACAACTCCCGTTGGCTTTGGAATTCTCTGGGCTACGCTTGCTTCAAGGTCTATATCAATGTCACTTTTATTTGATTACATGGCTTCTGAGAACCTTGAATTAGAGTTCAGGCCCATCAAGCAGGTGTTGAATGCAGACACACAGGCCTCCACTCACTGCCTGTTTCCTTCTGAGACCAGTAATGACCTTGAGGATGTGGCCCAGCAAAGCTTTCACTGTCGGTTAGGATCCCAGCAGGTGCTTGCCTGTTCCTCAGAATAAAGTCCAAAGTTCTCCATGAACCCTTGCTTTATTTTAATCACCATGGCCCTTTGCTATTCAAACACTGCAAGCCAACTCCCACCTCACCTGCTGATTCCTCTAGGCCTTGGCACTTCCTAGTCCTGCTGCCCAGGACTCTCCTCCCCAGACCTTCTAACAATTCCTTCCCTCCCTTCACTCAGGTCTCTGCTCGATGTCAGGCCTTATCAGAGGGGCTTCTGTGACTATGCCCCACTAGTTCCCATCCCAGTTGCTCTCTGTCCCTGAGCCCTGCTTCATTTTTCTTATTATTATTTGTCACAATGAATTAATATGTGTATTGCCTGTCTTCTCCAACTGGAATGTAGAGATCAGGAGAGAAACTTTGTTTTGTTTCCTGTTATACACATATATCCAGTGCCTAAAATAGTACATAGTAGGTACTCAGAAAATATTTGTTGAATGAACAAAGGAATGAATGAATGAGTGATGCTCTGCAAGTAACCAAAAAGGAAGCAGGATTGAGAATCTTCCGATCTAAAGCTGCAGGAGCAAATGAAGGCCAGGGAGAAGGCTGGGAGGAGGAGCTTAGGTCCGGGAGCACAAGGCAGGTGAGCCAAGAGGTGGCCCTCCACCCCCAACTCCTTCCAGGAGGCTGAAGAAGGGAGGGCTGAGTTTATGGTGTGGCAGCTGGGGTTGAGTCCCCCAGGACCTGCCAAATGAACAATGTGCCTCTGGTAGTTGGGGCAGGAGAGCAAGAAATCCCCAGGGTAACATCTGTACAAATGAGAATGAGGACATAGGTGGCCTTGTTACCTGGAGATAGATGGCATTTGCTGTCTTTCTCATCTTTGCCTTACTTTTGTAATGTTTCTTAGAAATCCCTTAACCAAATTCTGGATATAAAACTCTTGTGAATTAATCTACAATTTCACTCACTACCATCCCCTTTCCCTAAACTCAGAGTCAGGAAGGCCTATATATTATCTTATTCCAAAACTCTCAGCCTCTCTCTGACCATGAAGATGCTGGCAGAAGACTCCCAAATAGAGGTTAGTTCAAGGGTTGGCAGACTCACAAAATAAATAAGGATTTTTCACATATGCCAAGTAAAGAGTGATAAGACTAACTGATGGCAATGAAACCTTTATCTACCATGTGGGTTTCCCAGAGAGTTCTCCCTATGTTGAGGGAATAGAGGGGGGAGAAAACATAAAAATAATTATAGCTGAATATTTTAATTTTCAATATTTCAATTTTTAACATTTTGAATATAATCTTAAAATATTATTAACATCAGAATACAGTTAACATTTTACCTAAATTTTTCAAAGAAATTATCTGGTCTTTTCATAAAAATACTGTGTTTAAATGTGATTTTATATGCTAGACTGATTTTTTTCCTGACATTATAGAAGATTCAACATAATTAATTAAACAAACATTTACTGAATGTTTAGAATACACAATTTAAAAATATATGCTTCACCCTGGCTGGTGTGGCTCAGTGGATTGAGTGCCAACCTGCGAATCAAGGGGTCACCGGTTCAATTTCCAGTCAGGGCACAAGCCTGGGTTGTGGGCCAGGTCCCCAGTAGGGGGCATGCGAGAGGAAACCACACAGGGATGCTTCTCTCACCTGCTTCCTCCCTTCTGCTCTCTAAAAATAAATAAATAAAATCCTTTAAAAAAAGTAAAAATATATGCTTCACATAACAAAAAAAATCTCTACAGTGGACTAAGGTGTTTACGTTCTACTGAGAAGACAGTATTTATAATACTATTTCATATTTTTATTTATATTAAAAATCCCTTTGAAGGCAGCTACTCTGTTTATGGAATGACTCCAGTCACACATGACATCTGGCACATTTTGGGCATAACTACACAGGGACTTATGAACGCAAATACTGCTTTTGCTCCCACCCCTGATACCATCATCACGGTGAAAAACGTACTGCTTTCCACTCTTAACCTCAAGTCCTTTTCTAATAAATGACCTCACCCATCATGCTCCACAAGAAAAGCCTGCTAATGGCTTCCCACTGTAACTGAGAATTAAGCCTACCCCCTTCCCACCCAAATGTGCAAGGCTGGCTCCTTATCATTTTAAAGGCCTTAGTTCAAGTGCCTGAAACACAGACAGCCCTTCCCCAACCACCTGACTGGAGGAGCCCAGGCGGAATGTCACATCAGATTCTTTCACTCCCCTCACAGCCCTGTTCACCGCCTGGAACGGACTCGCTCATTTACCGCCTGTCTTCCCCGACTAGAATGTAAGCTCCACCACAACCTTTGTCTGGTTCCCTGCCCTGCTTCCAGCTGCCAGCACGTAACATTTATTAAATCAATTAGTAATTAGTGAACTTCCCACAGGGCTTGTGTTTTCTATTTTATGCATGTTATGAGAACTTTTACATATCTTATCAGAAAGCAAGTAGTAGATGAATAGGTCATGCTTTTCTACATGGTTTTCTGTATTATCATTATGTGAGATGTGCCTCACATCTTACAGTTAATTAGTATCACTGAATAGCAACTACTGAGAGACTCTCCCTCAATAATGATTTGGTGAACAAATGAACGAAAACAATTTTGTTCAAAAGTATTGACTGAGGCCCATGAAAGAAAATGGAGTTACAATGGCATAATATTCTCCTTCGACTTTTCAAAGAAAACCAAAATGATTTCCATTTTAGTTGTGAGTTACCTTTGTGGAGAAACAGCAGTTGTGGAAAAATTAAAACTGGCACTCAAAATCCACCTCACATGGAGCGCTACGGCAAGCCTAACAGTTCCCTTGTGGGCTCAAGTATGTTTTTACACCACAACAAAACTCTTTCACCACTGAAACGACATTCAGGTTCCTCTAGCTTGTGGAATGAGTCAAAGTTCATCACTATGAAAACGCGATACTATGATGTGGTAGCTCTTCTTTGGAAAAGGGAAGACAATCAGAAGGTTCAAATTCAAGATCTTCAGCATGTTGTGAGGGAATCTGTGACTGGTGGAAGAGGGGTCCTCCAGTGGGGGAGGGGGAGGGAGGACGGGAAACCTCGACTGTTTTCACATCGTACGTTAGAGCACATCTTCCCTCACATTCTACCTACTGGCACAACCTGGTCCTGGGCGACCTGCTGGGAGCACAGCCAGGAATGAAACAGACATGGGTCTGCCCTTACTTGGGTCACAGCCAGTCCAATAGGGTAGGGACCACACGCACAACAGTTACAGATTTCCGTGACTGCAAGGACCTGGCCGCCAAGCTACAGACAGGAGGCTAGCAGCAGATTGGCTCCGCAAAGTGGGGCTCTTGTCCTGCATCATTTTTTTATATTTAACAATATTTAATTCAAATGTGAAACTCCAACACAAGTCCTTCACAGACTCTCAGCACGATGGTCTGCCGAAGGCCCTCCTAGGATGTGCGTGTTATTGGCTTTAAAACTCGTTCTAATCTTCTCTCTTGCGTGGGCCCTCATCTGCATAGTCAAGAACACTTGTAAATAACTGTTTTTTAAATTGAGTGGTTCATCACAATCTTCTACCAGTATACATTCTAAAAGACAACTTTTGGTAACAAAGAAACAAAATCAGTTGAGAGCATAAATTGTCACTTGTTTTGAAGTGATAGCTTTTTTAAAAAAAAATCCTCACCCAAGGACATGTTTATTGATTTTTTAAAAGATTTAATTATTTTATTTTTAGAGAGAGGGGGAGGGAGCAGAGATGGAGAGAACCATCAATGTGTGGTTGCCTCTCACGCGACCTCCACCAGGAACGTGGCCCATAACCCAGGCATGTGGCCTGACTGGGAATTGAACTCTTTGATTCATAGGCCGGCACTCAGTCTACTGAGCCACACCAGCCAGGACACGCTCATTGATTTTTAGAGAGCCTGACTGTGAATCGAATCTGTAACCTTTTTGGCGTGGAGGACAATGCTCTAACCAACTGAGCCACCCAGCCACGGTGTGGTAGCTTTTTCTTAATTAAAAAAATAAGTAAACCCCTAGTGCATAGTGAGGGGGTATTTCTGTGTACTGTTAATCACAAGTTCCCTTATTCTACAAACCAGTTTTGCATTAAGCATCAAGTGTCTTAAGGCACTCATTACCTTTGACCTAGGAATTACCCTTCCGTGGATCTTGCTCATTACAGAAGTGATCTGAAATCTGAACAGAGTTCATCAAAGTGCCATTTATAGTAACAGATATTTGGAAACAGCCTGAAGGTCCAATTTTAAAGGAATGACTAATAAATGATGGTGTATCCATACAATCAAATATTATACAGACATTAATAAGCTTTCTTGGAAGCTGGAAAATATTTAGGACATGAAGTTAAGCAAACAGAGTAGGTTGTAATATGTTATTGACTATGGAAAAATTCATTAAAAATAAGAGGGAAGAAAAATGCCAAAATGCTATGGTTGCCTCTGGGTCATGGGATTATAGGCAAATATTCTCCTTGATTTTTTTATACTTAATATATTTTCCAAAGTTTTTATTGGGAGCATGTATTGCTTTCATGACTAGAAATAATAAAATCACTTCAGAAATGCTAACTCCACAATATTACAAATACTTGCACATGTACGTTCACTGGGTGAAAACTTGTGCCTCTCCTATGCCAAAATCAGGACTGAGATTTTTGGGGGATTCACCCTGAATTTCAGCCCAAAGACGCTGATTCTCAAAAAGGAACAGCAGCTGCCAACCTATCAGCACCTCTGTGATTAGCTCACTATTTGCAAAAGAGCCTGCTCCTGTTCAGCATTACCTTTCTTCCAAGAGACCCTAACATTCTTTACCTATTCTATTCTCTCTACCAGTTTTATTTCAATGTATTGTGATCACTGGTTTATATCTGGCTCTTCCATTCAATTATGAGATTTCTGAGATCCCTGTCACCCTGACATCCCCAGAATCTAACACAGTACTAGGTAAACAGAGGCCATTTAATAAATGATGTTAAATAAGTTATTAGAGTAGAGGAGTAAACAACCATGCATGAGACTTTTAAAACAACACAATGGAATAATATAATTTTTAGAGTTGGAAGGATCTTTAGAGAGTAATCAAGATTACAGTACTATCGAGCATTATCTAAAAAATCACTTCATCAGAATCCTATTGTGATGGAAACCTTGGCTGGTGCATGGGATGTGATATACTCTGGAGTGTCATTTCCAGTTTATGAAAGAGCAGGGTAGCTTCTGACACCTGGGAGCTGGCCGGGCACCCACAGCTACACCCTGATGTCCTCCTGTTAGATGGAAACGATACCACAGAACGCCCACACCAGACAAGGACACTTCGTGACCATCACGGGTCAGGACAGACATGAGACCACTATGTACTCATATCTGAACACAAACGAAAACAAGAACACTGTCCAACCCCAAAATGACCAATCTCTCCCTAACCCGGCTAATGAGAGCTTGATGCTTCTTTGCAGATTATAGTGTTAGCTTCTCTAGCCTTGCCTCCTTCTAGGTAAGATTTAGTAAGAAACAAAATCATAGGATTATCCCTGCTCCAATCCAGAGCAAAGCCCTGCTTCTTTAAACTCTCTCCCAAGGCACTCAACACAGCCCAAATCCCATAATAACTAATTTCTAACACCCTCTTACTGAGATGTCCCACTTTCCTCTATAGTGCACATTCTCACTCACCACAATGAGTAGCAAGCCCTGTTTTACTGCATGTAATTTCCTGGTGGTATCTGGCTGGAGAGCACTGGTAAGTTCTTTTTCTTTTTTCTCAATTTATTTTTATTGCATTTTTTTTCATTACCATTTATTTCCCTTAACCACCCGCCCCCCACCCTGCCCCAATCAGCACACTGTTGTCAAGTTTTTAGTCCTACCTGGAATGCTCTCCTTTAATCTCTCTGCCCAAACGTACTGAACAGAACTCACCTACTCCTCCTGGAAACCTTCCAGGTTTCAGATGGCTCCATTTCTTTTAGTCCCTATAATACTTATACTCAGCTGCTACTATTATGTTTGTATTCCATAATGCTAGATAGTACTATAATCTTTATTATTCTCTAAAGGATCCTTCCAACTCTAAAACTCCTATTATTCCATTGTGTTGTTTTAAAAGTCTCATGCATGGTTGCTCACCTTCCCAAATTGGCTATGAGTTCTCACAAATTCTCCAACAGTTTTTCACATATCTTCTCATTCCCCTTCCTCTGATCACATATAAACACAGTCCACTGCACATAGTGAAGACCTACCTCCAGTCATGCATCCAAGCAGATACAAATTTGACCTTGCATTTGCTGGGGCATGATATGATGCTCCATTAGTAAATAGTTTCCTTTAGACCTTTGTAACACGTTCAGTGTGTGTCAGCGCTTCTCTTTCCCCTTCTCCCTCTCCCTCACTCTCTCTCTTTCTTTCTCCCTCTCTATTCCTTATTTATCATGTGCACCTGTACATATAAAGGTAAATCCAGGCCATGGCAGCTGGCAGAGGTCCCTACTCTTCAACTGAAATCGGCAACTAAAATTAAGTCGTCCAAACATCTGAGTTGCTGACATGTGGACCCTGCATAATGAGAGAGATCCTGTACTGAGGAGAAAAAAAACCTACCGGATTATTAGGTTTTCTGCCAAAGCCGGATATAACCCGGCCGGACGACTGTCTTCAGATGACCTACTATCATCTCTTATCACATCCAGATGTCCGAAAGTTAGCTCGTGGTCTCCCCTTACAAACATATGCCTCTGCTGACTTCCCCACTTTTATGGCCCTGGGAAACTGGCCTTGCCCTGCCAGGACCAGGATGACTCCTTGAAGACCTAGGAAGAGGTCTAGATTCAGACGGAGCTGGGCATCCACAATGCTGCGTCATCTTCTGGTCTAGCTCCAGAAGCTTGAGCAAGTAACTTAACCTCTCTAAGCCCCCACCATCTCCTGGGTTTTTAAAAAAAAAAGCCCTAATATTTCCCCTCCCAGGACTCTCATAAAGATTTAGTGAGATTATGTATCTGAGGTGCATGGAAGACACTCTACAATTGCTAGCTATTTTTTCCTTAGTAATGACTCCTACTAATAGAACCCAGTCTCCCCATGAGGAGTCAGTCGCCCATTCCACATTCTTAGTGACTTATACTGGGATGAACATTTGGTGTCAGAGCAGAAGGTAGAGTTCTTGTTCTCAGATCAACAATGAAGCCCTAGTTGTTCTACTGAACTGCCCACCTGTTCCTGAAACCAGTCCTGTCCACTTTCCTTGCTACATCCCAAACCCCACACCAAGAATCTATTTTTACCCAGCATTCCTGTCCAGTTCACCTCTGAGCAAGGCTGCTCTGCACCTTCACCCTGATAACCTCTGTTCTGCCCTCTCTGCGTGAACCGAACTTCTGGCACTCTGGTTGCCTATTAGAAGGCACAACATTGCACCTGTCCCTCAGTTTGGCCTGCTACCCTGTATTCTGACCTTCGGCATGAGAGGTAATGTTGCAGAGGGTCTTAAAGCACAGGTTTTTGTTTCAGACCACCAGGATTGGAATCTCAGCTCCACCATTTAATGACCACATAACCCTGAGAAAGTTATTTTCCCCCTGACTTCCAGTTTTCTCACCTTAGAGGACTATTATGAGATTTAATATAATAAATATAACATATGATCTAGCCTATTAGGTAGGTCTTCAATAAAAGTCAATGCTACACATATAAAGGTTTTGTCCCCTAGGACTCCTGGTGACCACAGGCCTCCTTTCTACACAGTCTGGTTGCCGTGAGCCTACCCACAATACACAGCTATTTCCCATCTACCCATCTACTTGGTCTAGTCCCTCTAGATCCAGTTCATCACAGAAATGCTCCTGTTAACACAGATGCTCCTTCATCCTGACATACAGCCTCACCAGACTTTCATAATGGTGTCCACATATGCCAGTGTTCTGATTTGGGACCTGTCACCTTATGCTCCTAAGTGATAACCCTAATCTGAGCCTGCTGCTTCCACTCTGCCCATCTCCCACAAACCCAATGAATTTATATAAATAATAGTTCTGTGTTCATCACTTCACTTCCCTGCTCAAACTTTCACTGACCTATAATGCTTAAAGTAGGAGTCTCTGATCTTATGATCTCTGGGTGACCAGGGCTTCTGGAAATGAAATTCCTAGGCTAGAAATAAGGCACAACGTGTTTGCTAAAAGTACACAAACAGAAATAAACTCCTCATACAATACTATTCTGTAAACCAGTCCTCTTGGCAACGTCAAGACATGAGGGGCATTATTTCATCACCAGGCTTTGCCTTGGCTGAGAGGAGGGTCCCATCTCTGGAATTTGCATGGCATTTTAATTGTCTCCCTGTGCAAATTTGCTATCACAGTGCAGGTGACTGTCCCAAATAAGGAGTAGGCAACTCTCTTTAACAGCCGCAGACTGTTTTTGATTGATAGCATCATTAGCTTGGGAAAACCACACCTCCATGTGACTGGACAGAACTGTCCATCATGGTGGCCCTAACAGCCTCCTCCACTCCACCCCACCATTAGCATCACATACACACAGTGCTGGGCACATAGTCCAGTCTAAGATGTCATGGCACTCCTCTGTGCTGGGCATAGAGACTGATTCAATGACCATCAAAACAGGGCCAAGTCCTTCCAGGAGATTTCCATAAATGGGACCTAGAAGTAACAGGACCTCTTATCTCTTATGGATCTAAAGCCCAGAGATGCAGGCTTGGAACCACTGACAATCATCTTTCTCGGCACGTGGAAAAGGGCCTCAGAATGAAACTCACCCAGAAGAGGAGCTGAGGAGCAGGGAGACAGAGAAAGAACACTGACAAAATTGTGTCTCTGCCATTCAGTTATGACTGAAGCAAAGTCCACCTTTGGACTTTCCAGTCACGTGAGCCAATAAATTTTCCTCTTTGCTTAACCTCTAGTTAACCCTTGCATGTATAACCAGATGAATTCTGACCAGCTCTCTTCCACAGGAACACAGAGTGGGGTGGTGGGGGAGGGGCTTGTCCCCCTTGATATACCTAATGCTTTGAGCAGATGAGGAGGGCACTGCAGGAAGGAATGTACAGTTCCACATCTTTTCACCTTGCTGTGTCATTTCTGTGAGTTCTGTGTAATTTCACCTCTGGCAACAAAGTTTTCAAAAGCACAACCTGCTACTGGAGCATATCCCATTAATGCACAGCACAATGGCCCGAGAATCCACACATTCATATGAGAATTTCCTTTCATCAGTTGCACTGAAAGCTCTTGGAAGAGTCTTATCAGTGACTGTAATAATCAAATCCCCAGAATTCCTGCTGGGGAAGGAGGTGAGCTGAGAGGGAGTACAGACAGGAGTTGTCAGACTGAACTTCAACAACAATCAGAACTCAAGACATTTCAAGTCTCTATCTCATAACTGGAGACCCTTCCCTTCCAGAATGGAACCTAAATTTTTATTCAGAAATTTGAACCTGCACTAAAATCTGGTGCCTTATCACTCTCTCCCATTTCCACAAGCTTTCCAAAGCATGTCTTGTTTAGCTTCTCTTATCTCTACAAATCCTGCACAAAGGCAACGGCTCTTGCTCCTACTTTCCTCACCTTTCCACTCTAATTGCTTCTTGGGTTGCTGTGGAAATTATTTGTGTTACTTGTGAAAATCACTGAAAACCATCAAGTACTAAGTGAAGGCTGGTATTTATTTGAGTATGTATTGTGAACACAAACAATCAATGATGGTCAGATGCCCCAGGTAGATTTCCTTACCTCCTGTTATCATCACAATACCCACTCCCTGTGTCATCCCCCAATCCAAACTCTACTAAGGGCACCAACCCCTCTCCACTCCATTCAGATTCCTCCCTCTCCTTAACGCCTCTGGGACTGCCAGGCAGTGTTTTAAAAAGAGGATGGAAAGATCACAGTCCAAAAGCTTCGATCTGTTAATGACGGCAAAGTCTCAGAAAGGCCAAGGAACATAATTCAGGGTCACATAATCAGTGGCTTGGTCAAGGTGACAACTTGGTTTTTCCAATTCCCCCTCCAATGCCTTTGGCAACCCCTAACGCTCAAGGACTACCCGGACCCTCAGTGACCTGGGGCACATTTTCCTGTCCCCTCTCCAGCAGCCTGTAAGCTCCCACAAGAGAAGCTACCTTGCCTTGCAGCAGGGAACATGACCCTACAAGTGTTCACCTGTGCTTTCTCGGTGCTTGGGTACATGTCACACCTTTGCACACAAAACAGACCGTAAGTCCTGAAACGGATACACTTGATAAAACTGCAATTCATGTATTCTTCAATGAAATAAAGGGGCCGTCTCACTGCAGATGTTTGTTTCGTCTCTACACAAATTCTTATTCCAACGGTGTTTCCCTTGACGAAGACTTCCCATGCTGTCTCCTACTTAAGGAGAGTAACATTAAATGAAATTTATTTTTAAACTACCTCCTCGTTTAAACTCTACATTCTATTAGAAAAGGAATATGCATTGCCATGAGGACATATTTATCTTCTACTTATTTTGCTTAAGAAATGTAAAAAGTGGCATCTGCTTTTATCTTTCTTCTTTCCTGTTTTCCTAAGCTAAAGATGAATTTCTTTTCCTTTCAGAGGAGAGTCACTGTGAAAACGAGAACATTTAAACAAACAATTCAGATTGACTCCCCCTATACATCAGTGGTTGCCTTTCTTTGCCCAAGAATTTCATCAAAATTTGGAAATACACTAGTCCAACTACCATAATCTAACCGTTGGTGCATTGCAAATCTTCACTGAAAGTGCCTCTGAGTTCACATAACAAGTATAGCCACCCTTCTTCACGATGGTCTTTCCTTCAGAACCCGTTCTGATGACGGGTGTCTTTGGGATACTATGTACACTTACCTGGACCTGACACAGAAGCAACAGGTAAAAGCTTCCTCTACCACTGCCTAGAAATTGGACACAGAGCCATCCCACGTGACAACTCTCTGTCACTGAGCTTCCCCAGCCTGGGACACAAAGCTATATATAACCAGGGTTACACATGGTAGCTCAATCATCTCACAGTTACGGGCTGGCTCTCTATTTAGGACTTCCTTCGAGAAAATCATTCTTAACACTTCAGAATATATTTTTAAGAGTAAAAAATAATTCATAACATTAAATTGCCAAGGCATTGAACTATATTTCCATTCAGTGGAAATATTTTGTTTAAATGGACACTTTCTCTTCATGTAAACTGTTTCAAAAGCGTGAAAAAACTATGGGCCAGTGCTTCTGTATGGGTAAACAGTAGCAGAAAAATGGCGTAAGATTTAAGAAGTTTCAAAATTTAGCCTCTTTTCACAAAATGGTTATATATTCTAGTACCAGTAGCCAAATAATAACCTGAAGGTCATTTTATGTAATAAGTATTACCACAACGCAAGGCATGACAAACCATCAAAGTCGACAGCTTTTACTGCACCTCAAAAGTTGGTTTGACTGCAAAA
>VMDR010008209.1:0-37441 GCA_007922815.1 Macrotus californicus | reverse complement strand
AACTAAACACGATCAAAGCAGTGCTTCACCCTGGGTTGGAGCAGGGGTAGAGGGAAGGGCTGTGGCAGTCCTAATTTTTTCCCCCACACAGTTAATGTACAACAAGGGCACACTGGCTTCTCCCCTATACAGTGATCCCATTGTTCTTTTCTTGGAAGACACCAAGATTCAACTTATTTCTGTTCAGAAAACTATCCATATATTCATATTTTATTTTTTTTATTTATTCAAGCTCCCTGAGTCTACATAATACACTGAGCAATGAGAATGTCCAAGCCATGCTGGAAATACTGTCTTCCATGGAGAAAACAGAAATGCATAACATATAAAATTGGTGAATTCAAAAACTGCCGTGTGAGTGTTAGGAAATGTGAAAGTAATTACCAGAAGAGACTGTTAAGAGTTGAAAGTAGATGACTCTGGAGAGTAGAGTTGGGAGCTGGGGAGGCAAGGGAGAAGAAATATTACTTTTTTTTTAGTATAATTTGAGTTTTTTAAAATCTACCTTCATGTTTTGCTAGAAATAAAAATTAAATGTTTAAAAAGAGAAGTGGTCCTGGGGTTGATCCCTGGAGAAATCCAGTATTTAGAGGTCAGGCAATAAAGAAAGAACCAGCAAACAGGAACAGGTGATTGCCAATGGAGAAGGGAAATATCCGGGAGAATACAATGTCAACAAGACTGAGACAAAAAAAAATGTTCCAAGAAGAAAGAAATGGGCAACCATACCAAAGGCTGCTACAATTTTAAGTAAGGACAGAGATGTGGGCCTTGAGTTTGTCACGATGGAGTGTGTTTCTGAGATGGACTAGTCCATGTGGGTGAAGTGACAAATTGAGCTCAATTAGAGTGGATTGAAGACAGATTGAGAAGTGAGAAATCTGGTACAATAAATGAATATAGAAAAATTGGGTAGTTTTACTTACAGGGAGCAGAAAAGTGAGGCAATACCTGGACTGGGCCATGGGCTTAAGGGAGCACCATTTACCCAGAACAGCAGGCAATGAGCATGGGCTTAATTGCACCTGGTGGGAGCCTTGTTCCTTGACAGTGGAAGAGGTTTCTGTCTGATGATTTTCTAAATTTTTTCTAAAATATAAAGTGCAGTCACACGTAAGAATAGATGGGGAATGTAAGTATGAAGGTGAGAAAATGAAATGTATCTCCGTAAGTGGTAGAATTAAGAACAATAAAAGAAAATCATAGCAAGAGTACTTGGACTCAGTGATAAAACAATCTAATAGTCAAAAGAGTATAAAAAAGATTATGTTGTCTAGTGTCTGTGTGACCTTGGACAAGTCACTGAAGCACGCACGTCTCGGCTTCCTCACCTTGCATGTGGCCAGAGAACCTGGTTGTTGTGCAGCTTAAACAAGTCATTGTATCCAAGCACATAGCATGGTGTGGGCTCACATCAAGTTCCCCAACATCATCCCTCTCTTTCCCTGGGAATGTCAGGTGCCATCTGAGCTGAGGCCAGACTGCTACCCATCAGGGATGCTGATAAAAAAACCTCCGAGGATGGAGTAGGTAGTTAAAATAAGTGGCCAGAAATTCTGACATCCTACTGTTCTGAGCCCTTAGCTGTCATCATTTCTGTGATAAAGTGACCCCAGCCACTGTTTCAAAGTAGACCCTAGAACTGCTTTTTACCAGGAAAGGGCAACCTGCTGCTTTATATTGTACACATTTTAGAAATTCGTGGATAAAATAAAGGATTGACTCAGAGATGACAAACCAATATTACTGAATAATTTTAAATAGACACCCAGAAGTTATTTAAATAACAAGCCAAATTTTTACATGCTTAGAGATCGTTATCTTAAAAGTTGAGTTTCTTAAAAAAACAAATTTGTCATTTATTTTCAAAATACTAAATGTAATTTCACCTATACTTTTCTAAACCAGATTGTGCATATAGATGCAGCCTATTTTTTTCAATGCAGGGAGAGCTATTACAAGAAGGGCATTAGCCAGACTTTTTCATCTCTACAGCGGGAAAAAATAATGGAAATGGGCCATGAGTAAAAGCTATTTTGTTTAAATATTGTATAACTTGTCCATGAAGAGCAGAATCTTACTTGCTCTGAAGAGCTTCAATAATGGGAGATGGCTTCTAGTGGTTATCTTGCCTAGAAGTGGGTTGCTGAATGAGATGAATTTTCCAGATTCCATCCTATAATCACGATAGAGGAACACATGGCATCCCCCTACTCCTATCAGGAACCCCACTTTAGAGAAAAGTTTAAAAAGAAAGGATTTTTCAAATTACTAGGGAAATTTAGATGACAGCCCACCCACGCTGGTTATTTGGTTTTCATGCAGCCAAAGTATCAAACCACTTCACTGAAATGTAGATTTTTTTCCCCACCAGGTTATGTTTTTCTTCTATAAATATTTCCTTTATTTGGAAGAACAGATATCATATGCATGGATTGAAACCTCTTCCAGAGCTTCATTTATTTTTTCTATTTTATACTCCTTCAATTTTTCTAGTCTTTTTATTTTTATCACACAGGCACTGGATATTTTTTATATACTATTTGTAAATCTCATCTTTTTAAAGCTTAAACAAAAAAATTAAACAGAAGAGAATTTTGCTTTAGCTTCTGATTAAAATCCTCTGGAAGATTTCATATCTGAGCTCAGGCTATCCAAATCCTTGCTAACTCACCTAGAAAACAAATAGATTTGGAAACATTTCTGATGACATGCTCATTATCTGAATGAAAATTAAATACTTCCAATGATGGGGGGCTTACTACCATAATAAACCACACAGTCTTTTGGGGAACAATCTAAATTTTAGAAAGTATTCTCTGAAGATCAGTCCAGCTTTTTCTCCCTATTAATTTTATCCATTGTTTCTTTGGATACCACTTAGTATAATAACTTCTAGCTATTTTAAGAGAGCAAAATTACTACTATCTAGCTTAGTCAAAGAAGATATGTACTTCTATAGATTCCAGCATTGCAAAGTGGTTAGCCTTTATTGATTGGAAACAAATTCAGAAAGTAATAGTACACCGAGACACTTCTTTTGCCTTTTACATCATTTAATTACCAGAAAAGCAAATCAAGAATGCATGAGGTAGATCTGCTTTTAGCTGTGCTGTGTTTTTAGCCAATATGTTATTAAGCAGGAGAAGAATATCCTCTATACTTTCTGTCATTCTGGGTTTTTGCGGTATCCTCTCAGAGGGATGGATATCTTTTACAATTTTGTCTAAATGCATCCCACTGTGACTATATTTTAGAGCTCATCTTTTGTATTACAGCCCTGAAGGTGGTTGCTAATTGAATCTCACACACCCAATGAACTAAGCCTCATACCCACTGTCATCCCCACACTTGGTGCTCAGCTGAGCTTGTACCTTGATTCAACCAATGGGATGTGGTGGAAGTGGCACTGTGCTAGCTCAAGGCTTAAGCCTCAAAAGGGACAGAAGCTTCTGCTTTAGTGCTCTTGGCAACCCATCGCCATGCCAAGAGAAGTTTAAGGTACATGGGACGTCCATATGGAGGAGAAACAGAGTGTTTTATTTGGCCAGACAACCAACACCAATTGCCAGTCCTGTGTCTTATAAGATGCATCCCAGTTGAACCCCCAGATGACTGTAGATCTGATGACATCACAAAGATCAGAGGAACTACTTAAGTGAGTCAGTCCAGCCAAGAAACATAATCATAAGAAATAAGAAAATGGTGGTTGTTTTCATGTGTAAAGTTTCGGAGATTTTGTTTGAATACAATAGGTATCCTGAACATTCTATCAAAGAACATATATCAAGCAACCTCTATCCTTCAGTATGGTGTTACGCCCTGGAATCTTATACAGGTGTGTGAATATGTATAAAATAAACATTATCCTGGAATGGAAATTGGATCAAATTTCTGGTGTCTATGAAAGCACACATAGAGCAACTGAACGTAAGACTTGAGAACTGGTGGTGCCAACATCCCCACGTTCTGCACTCACCATACCTACTTGTGGCCATCCCCTTCACAAACTCTATCCTCCAGAGTCTCCATGGCACCTTCTTCTTCTTCTTTCACTAATCCTCCCCATTGGTCTTTCGCCTTCATCTTCCCCCCCTTACAGCACCCTGACCTAGGAACCAAATCTCAGCCTGAGGCTGGACTTACTCATCTTCCCACAGAAATATGACTCGGGCTCAGGACTGAGCTGGGTGATGGTGTATTGTCTTTGCCAGCCATTGGGAGCTGACTGTCATTACTAGTTGACTTTTGGCATCTCTTGCTCCTAGGATGCTTGCTTCTAGCACACTGAGGCAATTTCAGAGAGAGAGAGCATTTGATTAAGAGACAGAATCAGAGGTGCTTAAGCAATTCTCAGGAAAGCTATTGGCAGATGAATAAGAAAGAAATAAGAAAGAGAAAAAATAAGTTGATTGGCTAAATTAAGTGAAAATAAAAAGGTGAGGAAGAGAGAAAGGGAAGGAAGGTAGAGGAAGAGAGAAAAATATATTTTTATCATCTGTTCTTTTTAAGATGCTTGTCAGTAAATTCCCAGAGGAACATTTCCTACTTGGATTTTACAGGTATTGCTCCTGTATTTTTAATTTAAACATTTCCAAATTATTTGTGGTAATAGGGAACTAAATAACATTAAACACACACAAAGCTACATATATACCTCATATATGTGCTAAAAAACCTAACGTTTCATTGAAGAGGCAATATCTACTTATAAAATATTTTAAAAATAGAACATTTTCACTGAATTAATGGTATCATCCAAGATGTCGATATGAATAAGCCAATAATATGCTAACAAGCAGCCTGAAAGACTCGATTTCAATAAACTGATGAAACTTGAAGCCAGCAACCAGGGCTGTGAGCTGAGGCTGTGATTCCATCACTGATTGCTCTGGGCCTCCGGGTGGGTCATTTAACCTTGCCTGTCTTCAGACTTCCTATCACCAAAAAGGAAATTAAAACTGGAATTCATTCTCCTGGGTGGCAGCCTAAGAGCCAGAGAGCATCTTATCATCCTATTTATAATTGTAGACTTACAGAATTTTAGAGTTGGTTGGGTCTTTAGCCACCACCAAATTAATCCCCTCATTTTACAGATGTCGGTGCTGGGACTCAGCAAGGTGAAGCACCTTGCTCAAGGTCAAGCCTGCTGGTACCTGACTTTTAGCCTGAGAGTCCAATGTGATACGACACAGACCTATACCATTGAAAGTATCCTTTTCTCTTTTCCTCTTTATGCCCATCAAAACACCTGTGATTAGTTAAAAATTTTTTTTTTGACTGTACAGGATCACCTTGATACATGTATATCAATTTTGTACTAATGATAAGTTAAAATACTATATATAGCTCTTAATGTCAGGTTTGATATTTGTCTAACAAAAAAAGATCAAAGTTGTAACTGCATTTCCATATCCTGATTTGGGGATGAACAGAAAATGCCTTTGATTAGCAAATTATGTTTTGGGTTATTTTGGCACGTGACTATGTCCTGGTTTCTGATTGATCCTCCTAGGACTATTCTACCACCTTTGGAGAATACACCGCTCTTAAGATAGCAAAAGAGGTTATGATAGCTCAAGTTTAAAACAAAACAGATCAGCCCTGGCTGGTATGGCTCAGTGGATTGAGCGCTGACCTGCGAACCAAAAGGTCGACAGTTCAATTCCCAGTCAGGGTTGCTGGGTTGCTGGCCAGGTCCCCAGACAGGGTGCGTGAGAGGCAACCACACATTGATGTTTCTCTCCCTCTGTTTCTCCCTCCTTTCCCCTTTCTCTAAAATTAAATAAATAAAATCCTTTAAAAAATAAAACAAAACAGATCATGTGTCATTTTCACGAGTTCATGAGAGCCGCACAATCACAATTTGAAAAATTGGTGGAAACTTTCATTTGGATTTCTTTCGATCACATCCTGACTTCTGCTCTCTCACTTGATTTTTTTTCCCCTAAGAACTTGAGCAAGTAGAAATGGATGTATTTCTACAGTTGTGGTTTTTATTTACATTTTGGAGAGCCAGCACCGATCATCTGGCCTAAAATCCCAAAGATGCTTCCCTTTTATTTTCAGTAGAAGAAAGACATCGCCAACCCCATTTCAGCAAAGCTTGAAGGGAGATGGAAATCAGCGCCGCCCCTTGAGCTCCGGGCTTTGTGGATGGGGGCTTGCAAGACATTTCCTGTAATGTATAGAATGAACTGTTTCAAGTTTTTTTTTCCTAGCTGCTATAATTTTTATATCTCATTTTACCTCCGTAATTAAGATAGGTCTGGTAGGTATTTAAATTAGCCCAGCTTTCATCTCTATCACACATTCATTTCAAAACTTTTATGAATATTTAATAGAGGTTTTATAATTCATGGTGATATGATGAACAGCCTTTTGGCCGTTAAGTCAATTGACAGAAAAAAAAAAGTCTCTCTCTTCAGGCAGAAATAATAACGATTCTATTTCTGTTCCTAGATTGGTGATTACACAGTCACCTGTTTTCACATTAAACTTTGATGATAAATTACTCAGCAACCATGATAATATCAGAAGTTTCACTGGTCAGAACAAATTGCCAGTAATTGCTCGCAAGATAAAAAGAAAGCATTGCTTCTCTTTCCCCCTGTTCGCCCCCCATAGGGTTGTGGCTCAGACCCCACAGTCCAACTGGTTTCAATTTCTTCCATTTGTTCTTTTCTTTTTACTTTATTTTTCTTGTTTCCTTTTAAACCTCGATCTGTCCTCCTAGTAAGAATATGTTAATATTCCATTAGCATGGCAGATTTGACACACACACACACAAAACAAAACATAGGCTGCATAAAAACAGTTAACTTTGAGATGAATGGCAGCTCAAACAGGTTCATTTCCTACTCAACTCCCCACAGGACATACATGCACATTTCTAAAAATATTCAGGGGAATGCTTGCAGATGAAAGCATGCATCAAATGATGCTGCTTCCAAAACAACATAGAAGTTTTATTTTATTTAAATGTATCAAAGGTTTAGAAAAAGAGAGTCTGATGATAATACCTCAATATATATCAGAGAATTATAAAGTCTAACCTTGGCATCAGATCCAGGAGCTGGGGCATCCTGACTTTGGTATTCATCTCAGCACCAAGCTGGAACCATAAATGGTAGGAAATGGAGGAGTCACATGCCATCCTCGGTCCTTCGAGTCTCTGAGGGACCAGGAGGAGGCCCTCCCTATAGCAAATTGGGAAACTGGACCATCCCGTCAGGCTTTTATGTCCCCCTTAATGGGGTCACAGACTCTACTGTCTCCCTGGGGAGGTAATTCTGCTGCCTAATAGCTTCTAGTCCAACAAACTTTTTTCCCTGATATGCAGACAACTCCTCACTGCTCATTTTCTTCTCAGTAATGCCCCTTTTACTAGCCTGCAAATTCCTCTTTGGGGGTTTGCAGCCCCGAGGCAGAGCCTGTGATACAGCAGCTTCACAGAGCTACACACCACAGAATCTCATCTCATATGTTAGGCTCTTCGTCCCCTCCATCATTTCTGGGGCTCCCCTCAGTACTTTGTCCAATCTGCACACATATATATATCACTTGTATGAATGACAGATTTGACTCTGTAAACTGCAATGCATCAGTGGGTACATGATAGTAAGTACTCAAACACCTAATCACAGTGGGTATACACCCTACCACCACACACACTCTGGACCTTAATGTATTCAATACCCAAGGTCATAAACTCTAAAGGCATTCAAATGTCCTTGGTTTTACCCGAAGAGAAATGCAGAGAAATCTGCATTGCTTGCCTCTTACTTTCACTCCTTCCAAAGTTTATTTCTTAGTGAGATTTTGGAAATCTGTCCTTAGGTGGGGGGAAGTTAGCAAACTTCATAACAGACCCATATCCTGATTATTACCAAAGCAAATTTGCTTTCATGAAAAGGCATTACACATGAGCATGCTCAAGTTGAGTATTATTTAGAGTCCTACATGAGAAATAAGGCAGGAGATTCTGTGAACATACCCCTACCCCTGGACAGAGGTCTCATAAGGGTGTGAGAAGAGTCAGATGTTATCTAGATTTCAGATGAGGCCATTCTGGAAATTTTCCCCTTTAGCCCTGCTTGAGGAGGGAGGATGAAATTTACTATCAGCATTTCCACACATTCCATTTCCTCTCCCTTCAAAGGAAAACTCAGAGCTGAGCTACCAAAGTGGCATCATGCAAACAGGAGCCCATAAACATCAACGGCCTCTGTGTATACCTTTTGATGTGTGAACAGTGTGTCACTGTGATGCTGGAAGAAGCCCAGCTCTCTCCTGCTTTATTGTAGGCTGCAGGGCCTAATAGGCATAAAATAACTGCCAACTGGGCCCGTGTGCCTTTTAGTGCTTCAAGATGCTGAATTATTTTTAAAATTTTATTCCAATGAGGTGGGTGGATTTAAGAAAGCAAATGTTTACAGGATGGTGATTGTGATAGGTGGTCACTTGGCACATGCTTATGCACACATACACACACATACATTCTTGATGACAGAGACATAAAGCTAGAGAAGTGAGGGAGTAAGACTCTTTGTCCCCTTCAGTACATGTGCAGTTTGCACTGTACAATTCAACCTTTCCTTTTCACGTGTGAATCCTCATGTGTGAATCCTGGACAAAACTATATAATGTATAAAATATACATATGTTATTATATACTGTCCATAAAATATATATAATTTGTCCAGAAAGTATATATATATATATATTTGTGCATACACTGTCCAGAAAGTATCCAGCTGTGGAGCATGAAAAATAGAGACATTTATTGAAAAAGATATAAGATACAAGAAACATTGCACATAGGACAAAGACACCTCAGTTCTCTTCAAAGTAAGCACCTTCGGACCTCACACAGTTCCCCCAGCATCTCTTCCACTGTTCAGAACACTCTGCAAAATCCTTTGTTGGAATTGCCATCAGCTGCCCCATTGTATTTTCCTGAATCATCAATAGTCTGAAATCTCTTCCCTTTCAAAGGTGATTTTAGTTTTGGGAAAAGCCAGAAGTCACAGGACATCAAATCTGGGCTGTAGGGGGTTTGAGTCACCTGGGTGATTTTCTGGTTCACCAAAAAACTCTGCACAAGACGTGATGCACAAGTAGGTGCATTGTCTTGATGAAGCTGCCAATCACCAGTTGCCCATAGCTGTGGTCGTTTTTGTTGTATTGAATCTCTCAACCAACAAAGAACATTGAGGTAGAGCTCCTTATTAATTGTTTGACCTAGAGGGGCGTACACATGATGGATAACACCTTCGCAATCAAAAAACATGCTTAACATATTCTTAATCTTACTGGGACTTTGCCATACTTTCTTTGGGCATGGAGAACCAGGGGACTTCTGTTGGGATGACTAGGCCTTTGTTTCCAGATCATAGCCGTAGACACATGATTCATCTTCGGCTATGACCTTGAGGAAATCTGGTTTATTGGTAACAGTTTGAATCAAAGTCATTAGCATTTGCAGCACCATGTCCTTTTGCTCTGGTAGCAGGAACCATGGAACGAATTTTGCCATGACACATTTCCTGTCAAGATCCTGTGTCAAAATCTTAGTCATAGTAGTTTTTGAAATCCCCACATTAGCTTCTAATTCTCACACTGTCAGTCACCAATCTTTGTTGATTGTAGCCCTGACACGTTCAACATTCTCAGGTGTTCTTCTTAATGCACGCCTTCGAGAATGTGGATAACTTTTAACAGATTCTTGACCATCTTTGAAGTGTTTGTGCCACACTTTTATTTGCACTGCACTCATTGCATCATTCCTGAAAGCCTTCTGAGTCATCTGAATAGTTCCCATGAAGGAATGTTAAGGTTAACGCAAACTTTGATGCAGACTCATTGCTCTACTCACTCAGTCACCTTGAATGTGACAGCCACAGTGTACACAGGCTCACTCAATGGCATCTACCATCCCCACTGATTAGTACAGTGAAGTCGTCATTGTCCACTATGTGCATGCCAGTCCATTCTCCTCAGCTGCCAGGTTACATCGATGTTGTGCAAATCATTCTTGTTATATTAACAATGGCTGACTTTTTCTAGAGATACACACACAAACACACACACACAAAATGTATACCTCATAATGGCTTTCATCTTTCCACTTAATTTTATAGCTATAATGTATGGAAAAAAGTTAGTGTTGTTATTATTTTATTCTAAATGATTTTGTGGAACCTTCTGGCCTAAGACAAAAATACTTAGCATTTACTTAGCCTTGTGATAACTGATGGTTCTTGTACCCAAGTGAATACATTTACTATACTTTCAATTTTGCTCTTGGGTTAGGCATTTCTGAGAGGATATATGTATATATATATATATATATATAGTGTATGAAGAAGTAGGCAGATTCACAGATGTGTTACATGGTAATCTATCTCTCTACTATGTGTCATCTAGACTATAGAGTGGTCGCTGCACACAGTACTCAGCTGGAGCCAGGGGGGTAGGTCAGATAACTGTGGAGATTCTTGGCATCTAATGAAGCTTTATAAACACACAGATATGAATGCACTAGTAAACATTTATTCTAGATGCTCCATAAATGTAAGTATCTGAATAAGTACATTTCCTTTCAGCAGCTCAGTAATTGATCACAGTTGTGTAAATTACAGGCTACTAAAAAGGCTATGGAATATTGAATTTATTATAAATTTCAGACCTCCATGATAACTTTCTTTTATATAACCCTCCCCCTACCTCCCACAGAGGCTAAGACCCTGGGCAGGAACTAAAGTGAAAACATATACAAGTTCACAGATTTGTTTCAAAAGAAGTAGAGTGGAAATGATGTATAAGATCCTCCAACTAGCATGCTGTGCTGGTCTGGGAACTTTATATATACACTCATTTGATCCTTACAGAACCCTATGAAATATGGACTACATTCCCCATACTACAGAGGAAGGCACCAAAGCTCAGAGCAGCTCACCCAAAGCCCCCTGCAATAAGTAGGCCAAAATCCATATTTTAGATCTGACCACACAGCTTCAGGAGCAGTATTCGTGTCACCTGCCATGAGGGATGTAGCCTCAGAGTTTGCACTGACTTCTAAATTCAGACTCTGTGAGTCGCCAACATTAACAGCTGGAGGGAAGAACTGAGTCATTATTCACATGTATAGTTGCTTTATATAGAGACAGACTAGACTGTGACTCCATGGCAGCAGCTAAAGGGCTCCAGGGAGAACCCCTATGATCCCCCCAATGAGCCACATCCTCCGCTTTAGCACCTGTATTCCCTTATGGGGAACAACACCTTCCATTTTACAAATACAGAGAAGGCTTAAAATAAAATCTCCCAGAGAGTTGTAGTACACAGTCTGGAATACATACCTAAATTAGACAAGATCCCTTCCTGGGAGTATGTTTGATCAGAGAATAGAAAAATATAGAAAATGTAGGCTAGCTGCAGGTCTTCCCTAAAGGAAAGGCTGGGGCACTAGAAATAAAACATATGAATTTACACTTTTTCTAGGCCAGGTGTGTTCTGCTTATTTGATGAATTAAATATGAGTATCTAAGTGGTGCATGATACAAGTGAGTCAGGACCTTCCTTTCACCCCAGGTTCCCATCTAGAACACGGGGACCAACTATTACGTATACCAAGGATATTTAGCAACTTCCCTGGAAGTGCCTCATGTTTGCTTGGAAAATGTGTGAAATGGAGCAAACATCCATATACATTTCTCTGAGTGGAAATTTAAAGTTAGAAGGAGAAATGAAAACTTCAGAAAAATACTAAAGATGCGTTGTTTTTTTCTCACCCTATTTAGCAGTAACTACCTGAGGAAAACATATGAAAGTATTAAGAAAATGTGCTAGCATGTTCTTCAAACAGAGCTATAAAAACAAAGGAAAATAACAAAAGTCTCAGCACAGCAAGAATACATGAGATCATACTGATAAGCAACTCTGCAGAGGCAATAACTACATTTGGTGGAGCAAAAAGAAACCTAAGCAGATCCAGCAAAGGCGCTTAAATAAATTAGAGGGATCATGGTCAGACATAAGAAAGAACTTATTGACAAATAGGGATCAAATATTGATGTAGGGAGGTGAGTAATCCATTGCTTAGAGATATTCTGAAACATAAACATGCCCGTTCAATTTCCTAATTGCACAACAGAATAATTATTTTCCTCCTCAGAGACTTATGAAAAAAAAGAGTCAAATTAATTAACCATTTTGCTTTATCTGTTTAACATTTTGCTAATATTGTACTAGTCATGTTACAGCAACATTAACTAGTATATTAAGTTATCTGTTAGCACCACATATTTTTCATACTTTAGTGGTCATAACATGGAAAGTCACTATTGCCAGCTATATGCATAATAAATGACCTTGTAGGATATTACCAAATTATTGTACCAAGCTCAGTTATTTCTACCAAAATAAATTGCTTAAAATGTCAAATTTTAAATTTTCAACTGTGTTTCTCAAACAGAATCAAACAGGATCTAAAGCCCTGGAGGTTGGGGCTACCTGTTTCTCATGCCCGAAAGGCTTTCCTATCTCATCACCCAGGTAATCATGCTGACTCTCTGTCCTCCTTAAAGTAGACTGAATTTAACCCATCTTCCTACCCTCAACTCTGCTACCTTCAGACAGGCCACACGCATAAGCATCCTCTTCCAATGGAGTACCAAGAAATGAACTAATGCTGTCTTTCTTCCTTTGGTCTTAGTCTCTTTTAGCATTTTTTCCTCATTGATGCCAGAGAGAATTGTAAAATGCAAACCGGATCAGGTTACACTCTTTCTGAAAACTCTTCAGTGATTTGAATTGTCCCCAGAACGCTATCTAACCTCAGCACACCTCCCTGGGGTTTGTCTAGTCTCTTCCTTTCCCTCTGCTCTGCAGACACTTCACACCCTCCCTGGAATAGGTAGGCTTCATGGGCCTGTGCAAGATTCGGCTTTGATGAGCCCCTTGAGAAGTCCTTCCTTTGTCTCCCAAACTTCCTGTTTGGGGAATATGCTTCTCCTTGTTAGAGAATTAAAACAAGGTATCATGAGTCAACTGCTTATTCATCCTTTGCCTGGCCAGACTGAATTTTGCAAAGGTAAAAGCTTGAGTCATTTATAAATAGACCTGCACCAGTTCTTTAAATTCTCAATAAATGTGTGTTGAATAACAAATCAATAGTAAGGGTCTGGATCCTAAACTGCAGCTTAATATATGTTTATTAGCTAAATTCATGTATTTATTAAACTCTATAGGATCTAATTTATATTAATTGAACTTAGACAAAAAGAGTTTCTTCCTTTTGAGGCACTAAGCTTCATGTTAAACATGAGAAGACAAAGCACTTCCAGAGAAGGGAATGAAAACTGGTATTTTCTGAACAGAAGAAAAGGGTGTTCAATGTCCACCAGTTAATTCTCCTCTGTTGTTTTTCTCAAGGGTACATATATAAAGCTGCTTTTCTGATAACAATACAGATTTTTGTCTAGGAACCATTAACAAATGTGTTAAGTCCTTGTGACAACTGATTAATTTTAGTTTAAGGTTATGAATACAAAACAATGAGTGTTGGTATGTAACACGCATTTTAATGATGTCACAGCAAAAGTAAAGATGAGAAAGATAATTCAATTTGTTTTTTGTGAAAGGTCACTTCTCCTGAGATAAAAATTGTCCCTTAGGGCACCAGTGCCTTTCTGGGCATGCTTCCCTTCTGCTGCCTCTCTGCTTCCTCATGTTCCTTGGTGATGTGAGCATTTATATTTAAAGACTAACAGGCTGTGTTGTTTGGAATGAGGACAGGTGGGTGGAGCACAGCAGTGGAGGAAACCCCATGCCTTTACAATGAATGAAAAGTGTTTTTGCCCATGATGTCATCATTACTCCAGCACACTTTATTTTAACATTTATATTTAAGTTAAAAATGAAAACAAATGGAATAGATATGGTCACTAATACTACATTTGGAGATACACACACACACACACACACACACACACACACACATATATGTATACACTTCCTGTGGAGGTGGAAGTTTCTGAGAAAGATTGTACATCATTTGGTCAAAGTTTATCCTTAGTATTTATGAGCAACATCTTGTCTTTCAGCAGGGTTGAATTTTTTATAGAAGCAGGGCCCAGAACAGGGGCTTCACAAACTTGCAGCTCAGTATGGATTTGTGGAACCAGTGGATCAATATCTGACTCCAGATATGTTGGCAAACATTCAGTGCATGACCCTTATGACCCATCCAGTGGGACTCAATGGGTTTTACAAACAAGAAAACAGATATTCAGGACACAGCTGTTTGTAGGCTGAGCAGAAATTTCTTTATAAATAAATGTTCAGCTTCAAGTGTCACAGACTAACACAGAAGAGGGAGCTAAGTGAGGTGTAATCAATCAGGTTATCAAAAAGTACTTCAGTGTAAGTTATAATTGTGTATACAGAGAAAAAATTCAGTAATCTTTGACGTTAGAGATATCACAAATCTGTATATTGAATAAATGGCAAACAACGAGTAAGTAAATGATAAATGGAAGGTAAAAGAAAGGACAGGGTACAATAATCTGATTGCATTAGTGACAGACCCGCAGAGGACGAGAGATTTCTGTTAATGAGGGAGGTAAGTGTTAATCAGACTGAAAGACTTCCAGAAGATGGGCTTAAAGGGGAAAAAATAGAGAGAAAGAAGTAAGGATGTTCTAGAGAGAACTTGATTTGAAGAAGCTGAACAAGAGCTAAGTGAAAATGCAGGACAAATGAAGGAAGTGGGGGGAGACATTGGATTTATGTATCCATTGGGTGGAGACACTCATGTTCACACCGCACTGCCCTCCTTCAGGTTCTGTGTCATAATTTCATATCTAGATTACACTGTAAATGGGAAGGAAGTGTCTACCCTGGGACCTTCCAAAAATGCCTAACTACGTCAGGTTAAGGAGAGGACATCTGGGAGATGATGAGATGTGGCAGAAAGAACAGTGGAGTTAACTGCCCTGAGTTTGGGTTACTAACTAGCTGTGTGGGGTAAAACAAGCTCCTTAACTATACTGGCTTGACTTTCCTCGTCTGAAAAGTAAAGATAATAAACTTATGGTAGCATGTGAGAAATCACTCTTCTAACTAGGGGGCACTGCCCAAATATAAACCATCTTCTCCCCTTTAAGGATTCTTGGAAAGTTTGGTCAGGGAAGGCTTATTGATAGAGGTCAAATTCAAGGTAGATTTAAACATTATGACCTCATCCTGATGAATATTTGAAGGTAATACTATTTCTGTCACTGTAACAACAATCGCTTTCAGAAAACCCTAGCTATTGAGGATAAAATATAAAAACATAGATGAGCAAAGCTGGTAACTCTTTCCCTGATGATTTAACTCAGATCTTAGCAAATAGTAGATACTTTAATAACTTGTATTAAAAAGAAAAAACATGCTTTATTTTTTAAAATGGGCTATAATTTACATATAGTAAAACCCACTCATTTTTCTGTGTACAATTCTATTAAACTTACTGGTTTAAATGCTGACATAAGGCAAGACATCTGTGCTGATACATCTATCCTTGTTTGCTCAGTCCCATAGTGACCATGGGGACATAATTTGTAAGAACGCTGGGCAAGAAAGGAGAAAACCCATGATATCCATATAAAGCAAAACAACTGATACATCTCTGTCTCATTGGCCCCTGCTGAGGAATGACTGTAGCATTGATGATGAAGATGGATAATGAAGACAGGGGTTCATAGGTTCCTGCTTTATTATCCTTAATGAAGGCTGCTCATAGATGTACCTTCAATAACGAGGACCTTGGGAAATAATTCCAAATGGAGATGAGAGGAGAAGGGGAAAACATGTAGAAAATTGAACTTTCTAGACAGAATTATTGGTTTTCTAAAAATTGTTTGCAAAGTAAATTTCTATATATCCTACCATATTGTCTCCCAGTTTTATGACTGATTCTACAATATATCCTTATCTTGTGTTTATTTGACCTTCCCTTCTACCAAGCTATAAATGTCACCGAAAAATGTACAAATCTGTTCAAAATGGCATCTAATGGGAAATAACCTTTTTTATAAACTATTATTACCAATAATCAATCAAAGTCCCAAAAGATAAATTGAAGCTAGCTCTGTGCCCATGTGACATCATAAACTCTACAGTGAAGAACAGAAATACAGCTTAAGTGGACAGAGCACTCCTTAAAATCTCATGACCTTCAAAAGTTCCAGTCTGGCAATGGTTGGAGAAGTGAGGCTTGGGTAGGAAAGGTGGGAATCATCAGATAACATTAAGCCAGCCCCTTCCCAACTATGGAAGGTAGAGGATAGTTAAGGCAGAGAGGGATTGGGGGAGAGGAAAATCTTAGCCCATAGAACACTTTCTAATAAAGGCTCAATTAAGAATATACAATGACAGGTACATACAAGAAACAATAGTAAATGCATTTCCTAGGTTTGCATTTTGGGAAGCACCTAATTCACTGGGAATAATTTATGTACTGCTAAAATCCGCATCGCAAGCCTTCAGTTTGGCACCATAATAATCTCAGTGTCGTCGGTTGTAGCTACTGACAGTAATGAGTCAGGCCATTGAAGAAAAATGAAATACTCCCATTCTTTTAAAATTATTTTTTAAGCTGAAAATAGAAATGGTTTCCTTCACACTGCAGGGCAACTCTGTGGGAAAGAGAACAGTGCATAAGCCACCCACTCAAAGTAATTTCTCACCTATCTGCCTTGTGCCTGAATTTCTAAGCATCAGGGTTACTTCTTCTAGCCCCATGTTAGAGAAATAGGCACAGAAAGAAAGTAATTCCATGGGAGGATGAAAGTGCTCTTCTCCAAAGCAAAATGATTTGTAGTAAACTAGTTTTTACACTTGTTGGAGGTAGAAAAAACCAAAAATGTTCTAACCTACAGGAACCTGATTTTAATACAGCTTGAGTTGAATAGCGGCTAAAAAACTTCTAAACAATTATTTTTGAATTATTTCCAGAATTGAGGTCTTTGCATTTCACAGCCCTAGAGGATGCTATTCTCATTGAGGTTTACAAAAATGTCAAAGCAAAATTGTAGAATGCAGAGCCTGTGCAGCTGTACATGGCAGTCCCATCCAGATCTATCTGGGCTCCAAGGAGACTGACTCACATACCTGGGCAGTATCAAAAGAGAATGGTTTTAACCAGTTCAGATGGTTAGTTAAGTAGGTTTGTTAAAGAGTCAGTGAACGCTGGGAATATCAGCAGGCCCTCTGAAACTTGTTGGGATTTTAATCTCATTTTTAATAATTATGGAAATTTTCATATCATACTTTCAAGAACAGAGTTGGCACCATGCCTGTGAGGACAAGGTACTCATTATCACTGACACCCTCTCCCCGTTCTTGAACAGTTTTTTTTTTTCTCGTAAACACTTATTGAAGTGTTTAAATTGAAGTTATTGACAAGCAAAACAATGAATGAGAATGTTTTAATTGCAGAGGTCTCATTTATGTATAATATCTGTAATTTTGAAAATCAATCAACATCCATTATTTCACCTGACTTTCCCCAAATGGGTGAATGTTGCTCACAAGGCATGGGGTTAAGAATCTAGAGGGTTAAGAAACTTCTCTGTTCCCTAGTGCTGGGGTTGTGATGGTACCCACATTTTCTCTGTCTTAATCTACTGTTTTCCCTTCATCAGCACTATCTCTTGGCCCTACCTGACTCCTTCTATCAGCCAGGTAGAAATAAGCATATATACATTTGTTATTTTTTTAATTTGTTTATTTTTTTGCTTGCTTTTTGTTAAAACATTAAACCAACTACCAAAAAAGCTCACTTCTCCAGGAAGGAAAAGGGACAAGATTTCCTACATTTTGCTTTTATTTTAGTCTGGGTCACTTCATGAAACTTGGATGACAGCATACTGTCAACTTCGTGACAGCATCTGCATGGTGTGATTCAGACCTCTACCTCACCATTCCAAACCTAATAACCAGGTCCATTCCGCAGAGCCCTGCTTGAGTGTCTCCTCCCCTCTGCCTCCTGCGACCGTGGCTTCCTGTCCCACCCACAAACCCTCTGCAGACTTTCAGAAGGCATCTCCTTCCAGCCAGTTAATCAGCATCCTGTCCCCCTACTGCAGTCTGGCTAGACTAAGTAGACAGCGTCACTATTAAGCTGCTGAGATTCAGATGCCATGTCACACATGCAGTCTCAGAAGAGTGACTATAAGAGGGACAGCAGCCTCCCTGCCTGCTGACACTGTAATGCCTGGCCCTGTGGACAAGCAGCCTGGAATCTCATTAGCCTCTTTCCTGGATGCAGCATTGCATGTTAAGCATCTGTCTCCTCTGATTGCAGTTCTTAGCCTGGGGTCTTTGGGGAACATGCCTCTAGTCTAAGAGCCTTGTCACTACCCTAGTTTTCAACAAGGTTTCAGGAAAGGCCTTTCAACTCCTTTTTGCCTCTCTGTCCAACTCAAATATCACAAATTAGTATCTCCTCATCTGCAACCAGGTTTTATCATTGTCCAATAAAATGTCCTTTCTGTTTGTGTTCTCTTAATAGAATCACTGAGGGTTTTATATTTATCCTTGCTAAGACCTGGTGCAGATCTTATTTTGCCTTATTTCATGATACTTAGCCAGTGTGCATCCCGTGCCAGGGATCTCATCACACTGAGGTTCCAGAACACATCTGGTCTAGCTTCCCACACATTGGGTTCTCCTAGGGCCAGGTTATCTGAATGGTCAGTTTGTTAGTTAAGGAAACCATATGTCTTGTACATATCACTATTCTGTACCTGGGGCAGTTGACTTAATTATATGCCATTTGGGGCCTTGCTGGTAGCTGGTTAACAATTCTTAGGAAAACTTGGTAACTATGTATATCTCAGCTTATAAACTCTTCCACTGGCAAAAACTATAAAGCAAAGAGGAAGAACCATTCATATTATGCTATATGGACTCTATTTCCATAGATCTCTGGGCCTCTTAAATTGGCTCCTGATTGTTATGTTAACTGGAATTCATATTCCCTTTCCTCAATACTGATTCCATTTGATTAACACATGAAGCCCTTACTCTATTTCCGGCACTGGCTGGAGTTTTAATTTTTCAGCTTCTAGGCTTGATGAGACTGTGGCCTATAAAGAAGAGGCTTTGCTTGGCCTTGACACTCCATACAGCTTTGTTTAGTTTAGGTGGAAAGCACAGTGATTATTTGATAAAAAAAAACAAACAAGCCACAATTGATGAACACAAATTGATTTAAGGCTGCTTTATGTACCAGGACGGGGTTTGTTGGCACAAAAAAAATTCAGAATCACAAAAGCAGAGCCTTTAGTCTGCAGGAGGTTCAGTTATAATTGAGGTGATATGTCAAGTTTCACTTTTGGAAGGAAAGACAGGACCAAAATAGCAATGGTCTTGAATGTCAGAATATTTGGTAGGTGATGAATAATCAATGTACCAAATACAGTGGCTCATACATAATGATTAATTAACTTAAAAATATATATGTTGGCTGATTGTTCCATGAATGATTTAGTTCAAATACAACAATGCTAACAGAGAAAGAGCCCCATATTTTAATCCCTGATAGATCTTAGTGGACTATCTGTAAGCTGCTTATCACATTTTTTTAACCTTACCCAAGGGGTCTTTTTCAGTGCTTTTTAGAGAGACAGGAAGGGAGAGAGGAAGGGAGAGAGAAACATGGATTGGTTGCCTACTGTGCACACCTGGACCAGGGATTGAATCTCCAACCTAGGTATGTGTCCTGAATGGGAATTGAACTGACAACATTTCAGTTATGGGAGAATGCTCCAATCAACTGAGCCACACTGGCCAGGCCACATTTTTTTTAAAGAAGAAAATATTAGACTAATGATGGTGGTATCTTCTTTATCATTGACCATGACAGGTAATCTATAAGACATCCTGAATTTCTGATTTATGATCACAACAGCCCTGTGAAGCAGCCATTTCTATCACCAAGACAGGCTCTGAGGCTCAGAGAAGTTAAGCAATTTGTGATGTGTGGAATACATTGTAAAACATGTGGTCGGGATTCAAACCCTGCCCTCCATATTTTACGTGTCAGGCTCTTTCTGCTCTGCACAAAGAACCCACTTAGGCTACACTCTTCTTCTAACCTGTGATCTAATGTGGGAGGAGAGTGAATTCTGGGCCCGAGGGAGAATATTTTCCTATGTCCCTTAAAGGTACTTTCTAGGAATCTGTAGTTCAGCTCCTTCTCTTCGCTGCCATACAGATGGCTCATGCTGTAATACTGTCAGGTTTAATGTACGTCACTTTGTGCAGATAAGAGTCCATGACGGTAGGACCATGCCTCATTCACATTACTGTGTTTGGCTCCTGGCATCATGCTTGGAACTTTGTAGGGAGTCACTGATGTTTACTGAATTCTACTGAGTCATATCAGGCTTGCACTGGGGGCAAGTATGATATGCTGTCTAGCTCATGGATTTGCAATGAGGTTCCAGGCTTTAGAGTGCCAGATATTGTATGATTTAGGGTTTCCCAGTCACTTTAAGCCTCAGTTTTCTCTTCTGTAACTCTGTACCTCATATTATTATAGTGAAGATTGAATAAAATAAGAAGATGAATGAAGCACCTGCCACAATGTGTAGCACATACTGGACACAAAACCAAATATGTGCTCCTTTTTTTCTCCCTTTTCCCTATGGTGCTAATTTTGAAGGTGACTTTGGGACATGAGTATTCTTTAAAACTCAGGCATTCCAGTAGCCCAGAACCTCCCTGTGTTTCATGTATTCTTGGTTATATGATAAGTGGCCTAAAGCCATTAATGATTCATTCATTGGTCTTAACAAGCTAATATGCCCCTAAAGGTGCTTTTGTAACACAAGCAAGGGAAGCAAAGGGTTGAACCATTTATTCTGTGAATTTGATTGATGTCGACAGGCAATCTGGACAGCTGAGGTCCAAATGCACACTCTTTTTTCCTTTTCCTTCATGGCAGGATTGATTTTGGCCTGAATCATCTGAATAATTGCCTTAGCTCCCCTAAGACGTGTCTTTCACTTTGTGGGTGTAGACAGCTATAGAAAACAAGTATTATTTTAACCTCCTCAAAACATGGAAACTCTCAAACACAGAGAGGTTAATTGGTTTGACAAATGTCACACAGCTCCTGAATCGTGAAGCTGAGAGACAGCCTCCAGGTCTCCAAGCTACCCCTCCTCTCAGCACATTAAAGAAAACCATTACAGTTGCTTAAGCATATCAACGCTTTAAATAGAAATAATAACCTTTACAGTCACACATTTCTTCCCTTTTGGGTATAGAAATCATAGTCCAAAATTGTTTTAATAATGAGGTAATCACATATAGAGAGTTTTTACTATGCCTATTACCTAAATGTCACATATTCCTCTGTCTCAAACTTATACTTTGCGTTTAGGTAAAACAGACAATAGATGGTTGAAAAACAAACAAATGAAACAGGTTAAAATCCTTATTTTTCTTTATCAAATGATAAATGATGCTCTTAGGAGTCATGAACTCATCATCGAATCAGTGTTTTAAAGCTCCTTCTGTGAACACGATGCTATGCTGTAGAAAGGCTCCCATTGATGTGTACTTTCCATAAGAATGAGTGGGATGCAGCCCAGGGAAGAGACCAGTGCTTATGGTGTGAAGGACTAAAGTTCCTGTCCTGGTTCTGTACCAGCTGACTGGGTAAATCACCACAGCCCTTGAGGAATAGAAACTGTAGTATCCAGCTGGACTAACACTAATGGATTTATTTAGAACCTTGTAAGATCATGTAAAAGAAAGGACTTTCAAAATATTGAAGGACTGTATGAATAAATTGCTATCATCTTTTTATTAAGGGAAGAAGACAAGATTGTGATTAGTACAAGGCTGTATGTAAGCACCGTTCCGTGGAATGAATGTTGTGTACCCTGTGAATCTGGAGAGGGAAAAATCCATATCTACATTTATAGTTGGAAATAACCCTTGGGACTGGTTCTTGTATTGGAGATTTCATTTATGTGGCGCTTTTAACTTTAGGTTAACAAATATGCCATACATTTTCAATATAACCCAATTATTTTGTGAGGCATTAGGGAACAACTTATTATCCCTGTTTTCTCTTTAGGTAATTTGAAGTCCATCTAGGTAAGTTCACAATCAAGCTCAAGATCACATAGCAAGCTACTCCACAAGGATAGGATCTGACTATAGGCAGTAGGATTGGAATTGTCTTCTACAAACATAAATGTAAGATCATAGAGAAGAGGAGTGTGCCATATTAAGCCACTTGTCTCCGTTGTGTGGAGGAAGATGCTGAACTAAATGGAAGTCTTTGAATTACCTTCAGATTTCAATCACAGTTGTATGTCTTCCACCCTCTCACAAGTAATTGCAAGTTTTTGTGCACCACAATAGTTATGTTCTACCTAAACTATTGATTTCACTTTCTGGTGGGTTGTTTCATAACACTGGAGTACTATGGAATATGGACAAAACTAGGCACAAGATAGGACTCAAGATGCTTCAAATCTACTCTTAGTTTTGGGACTGATTTGCTCTGTGACTTTGAGCAAGTCACTGAATTTCCTTTAACTCTCCTGTATTTAAAATGGAAATAATATTAATTACCCTACTTACCTGAGAATGTACTAGGAGAATATATGTTAATACAAATGCTAAAATGCCATACACATGCAAGATTTTTCCTATGGCAATTTCTATGATGGCTATTATAAAAAATGATAGCATATATCATCAATCAATCAATCAGTCAATCAATCAGAATATTCAGAACCACCTCAGCCATCCACAGCCTCTGAGACCAGCCAACACCATTTTTGGACTTTAACTCCTCTTTGCCAAACAACCATGAGCTCCCTAATTCATCAGAATTTCTTCACTGATGTGGAGGCTGCAGTCAACTACCCGGTCAACCTGCGTCTGCAGACCTCCTACACCTACCTCTCTCTGGGCTTCCATTTCAACTGGGATGACATGGCTCTGCAGGGCATGGGCCACTTCTTCTGTGAGTTGGCCAGGAGAAGTACAAGGGTGCTGAGCATTTCTGAAAGATGCAAAACCAGCACAGTGGCCTTGTTCTCTTCCAAGATGTGCTTATGCCTTCCCAAGAAGAGTGGGGTAAAACTCTGCACACCACAGAAGCCACCTTGGCCTTGGAGAAGAACATGAACCAGGCTCTTTTGGATCTACATGCCCTGGGTTCTGCCCACACAGACCTTTATCTCTGTGACTTCCTGGAGAACCACTTCCTGGATGAGGAGGTGAAACTCATCAAGAATGTGGGCGACACCTGACTAATCTCCACAGGCTGACCGGAAACTAGGCTGGGATGGGCAAATACCTCTTCGAAAGGCTCACCCTCCAGCCTTTGGAGCCCAGAAGCCTTGAGGGGCCCCTCTGTGCTCCCCTGGTGTCTGGCTTTAGACTAAACCTCTCTCTGAAACCAGTAGGCATCCTTTTAACCACCCTCAAACCCTCTCCCATGCATTGAGCCAAATGAAAACAATAACACTTTTTGCAGAAAAAAAAAGAGTAAGCTGAGAATAATACTGAATGGAAGAACCAAAGATTCCTAGAATTTGGAACTATGAAGAGTCCTAGCAATGTAAAATATCTTAATCTGGGTTTGACAGAGCCCCGGGCAGGGGGAAGGTTTATAGATGTAGTCTAGGGAACCTATAATAATACTCTCCCCGAATGTGGATTGCACAATCGTGTGTATGAGTGTGTTTTTCACAGCTGAGTTTAACTTTCTGTCAGATGACAAAGCAGCAGCTTTGTTACATGAGGAATCATTTTACCATGTTATTATTGCATTTGGGGAACCTTCCTAATTAATTACATCTAATCTGCATCATATGTTTCAAGTGTTTGTATTTACCACATTTTAACAACATTGACTGCTCCTCTGCCTTTCCTGTGTGTGTGGCCCAGGCCCAGCCCGACTGCGGGCACTGAGCAGTGACTGCGCAAGTAAAAAATGTATCTGAACCCATCACGTCATACATCCAGCTGAAGTCGTTTTTCTCAACTGTAGTGAAAACACAGTGCTTATTATTTCATAGAGATGATCTCTTCTGCTACGTTGTTGGACATTTTTGATGTTCAAATACATCTTCAAGTGCTTCTGAGATGTTGTATGTGCTGAATTCAGTTTCAATAAGCCTTTCTTAAGGACTTCCTAAAATAGTTGAGGTTACTAAGATGGCAGTCTTAGAAAATATCTCCATACCTGCCTTTTTATCTAGGAAGAAATAAAAGGCTTCTAACTCTTTTCTTTGTAGAACCAGAAGTTATATAAATAAAATGGGCAATAGGAATTTTTCAGGTAAGAAGGCATGCATTTCCATCAAAATTAAAGGAAGCGGTGCAGTGGGAATATGGGTTGGTAGTGCCCTTTGAGGACTGTAGGTGGTGGTCTCCCAGGAAGGAAGAAAGAAAGCCCCTCAAGCATGTTGAAACCAGAGTCACAAGTACCTCTCTCTGTAAAAATTAACCCAGAAGTAAAGGCTGGAAACTGTTTTTGAAATTCAATCAGTTTTAATTATAGCAATTACAAAAATGCCTTTATAAAAATACATCTCAGAGATGCAAGCAGAGGATTAGAGATTTCTAATGAACCTTTAATTCCTCTGAGAGATGGGAGGTGTCTTGTCACCAGCAATTTTACCGGGAGAGTTTATTAATAGGCGTCTCCAATAAATGGAAATAACGCACAAGCCTTCTTTCACACCAGAAACTTAAGTCTTCCCGACACGTTTACTGTGATCACCTTGTTTTATTGTGAGAGTGAAGATCTCTATGGCATCATGATCAAACAACGATGCCAATGACAGTGGTGGGAATATGCATACAAACAGCACGGATCATCTGTTTTGAACTTACTGGTTAAGATAGGAGTGGAGTGGGGATTGCTGTACTTCTGGTGTGGAAAGCTCAGGATCTCAACATCTTTCTGCATTGTCTGGCAATACTGACTAATAAAAAGACTGGACCTGGTGGAGCAGATGACCATGTAGCAGCTGAGAATTCTGCTGCTGCCAAGTGTTTCACTTTGGGACTCTGCTTTGAATGGGTGCACGGGGCACTTTTATCTTGAAGTTTGAAAAGGTTATATTAAGCCAGGTGGGCTTTTAGAGTTGTGAAATAGGCTTTTAGTGCTTTGGACATGGTATAAGACCTTTAAGTGGGCCACGAGGTATTTTGACATTGGCAGGACACGACAGTTTATGGCACCTTGGGTTAAGGGTCAGCAGCTGTTGTTATAGTGGCAGCTTGAAGAAAACTGCTCTGCTCTTGGGTGCTTTTGCCTTTGAGCAGAGCCTCCCAGGCTTGGTCAAAACAGGGGCGCTTCAGCACACAGCAGTGGGCCACAGACTCCTACAAAAGCGCTCAGAATTAAGCCAAGAAAATAAAGCCTTTATAAGTAGAGATCTTTTAGGCATCTGATTATTTTTTGTACGTTGCTTAGTGGTAACTTCACTAAGAATAGTGAGGTCAATTCAGTGCTTGGTTGGTTATCCAAGTACTACTTGCTCTATAAACTACATGCACTAGATTATGGAAGTGATGGTAAGAGCTATACAGAAATATTTTCCTCTTGGTTATCTGTTTGATTTTCAACTTAGACCAAGCAGTGTCCAGTGTCCCCTCTTGAGTGCATTGGCAAAATGGCCTTATCACTATAATTCAAAGGAAACATCCACCCCATAGGGGCCACTGGAAGTCAGAGCTACTTCAGAAACAATGACAAAATGGCATAGAATATTTGGTGTTATTTTCTCCTCCTCAAGTACAGGTGGCAGTAAGTGCCAAATGTGGGTAGATAGAAACAGGAGACTGAAAATTTTGACTAGAAACAAAGTCTTAAATGAAACAATGGCTCCAGTTAAACTACAGAGTTGTGAGATATACCATCTCCTGTCAAATCAAAATATATTAACCTAGGTATAAAAATATCCGAATGAAATGCAGTAATTGTTATAATTATATATTAGACCTCGCCTGAGTATAATGCTTTGTAACACTCAGAACACTGTAAGTCTTTGAAGTAGACAAGACTGGACTCAGACTCTTCCTGCTTTAGGACCAGCACTCACCTCAGCACCTCCAGCCACTGCCCTGTGAGTCACAGAACACTGATCTCTGCCCCTTGGAACCTCTTCCCCAGTCCTTCTGACCGCCCCTGTAAAAACTGACCTTGTATCGATTGGTCTTAGAGAACTCAGTCTAATTACTCACTAGTTTTTACATCCTAAATTACTTTAGAATACATCTGGGACATTCTATCCCTGAATTTTTCTCAGGTGAACTATCATAGCATTCTCCCAATTGAACTTTCTGTCTCCATCTTTGACCACCTATCAAAGCCTGGAAATAAAGGAGATGCTAAGCTCAAGGGAGTTAATTAAAGAGATTTTCATAAAGGAACCATTTTCCTAGGTGATGGGTGGGCTAAAGAAACCAAAAGGACAGGGTGAAGAACCCCAACTAGCGAGAACAGAAAGCAGTGACCACCCTGAAGTAGTCTGGTAGAAGCCAGTGACAAAGAAGGGGGGCCGCCTGGTAGGTGCCACTAAGCATGTGGGGAGGCATAGAGGAACTGGGGGAATAAGTACAACAAACTATCCCTTCCTCTAACTGACCTCAATCTCTTGTCAATACCTTCCATTGTCAAGCCCCTGCTATCAATGAAGTGGCAGAGAACTTGGGCAGTGCAGGCCATAGTGGGCACCCTGCAGGACAGAGAAGTCTAGAGAACAGGTATGTGTGGGGGGCAAAGGGGAGAGCAAATGGACAGCAACCATCCTCCCCAAATCTCTCTGCCACAGGAGAGCCAGAACGATGTGTCCAACATTCTGTACTTGGCCTGATCACTTAGGCATTAAAAGGCTCCTTGTCTTCCCATAAGCTGCAGAATCAAGCCCAAGTCTGACGCTGAAAGTCCTCTGCGTCCTTGTCCTAATGACCTCTCTGGCATCGTCCCCAGATATGCTTTGCCTCTTTGAATGATTTTAATCAATTATACTATATTTTTGTAGTTGTCCTCACGTACCATGTCACTTCATTCCTCCAGGCTTTTGTGCATGGAATTTCCTCTGGAATATATTTTCCTCTGTCTATGCCAATCAAACTCAAGTGGTATCTCCTTTGGAAGCCTTGGACAAAAGCTACATAATCTTATACATATGTCTTTTAAAAAAATTATTCTAAAATTAGATCGGGCCATATGAAATTTCTGCTAGCCTATTGTTTTTGACCAACAAAAATGAAATTTTGTATGTAGATCCTTGTGTCTCTTGCCCATAAGGAAGTCTCCTATTGGATGCATTACTCAGCAGGTAGTTCAATAGCTACAAGTGGTGGGTGATTTATACCTGCTTATAGAACTGAACTGAACTAAACAAAGGTCCATATTTTATTTTTTCTAGGCCATGAGGACCATGTCAATCTTGATTTCTCAGTAAATATTTGTTGTTTGGAATATAAAACATATCTCAAAACTTTTTTTGTTAGTACTCATAAACAAGGGAAATAGATTAAAATAATCTTTTCTGTGCTTGTTCTAGACTTAAGGTATCTCAGCTTTTTGAAGATACATTTTATAAAGACAGCTCTCCATCTCCACAGTTTTGAGAAATGTGAAAGTTAATTTAATAAAATGAGAAAGTCCATGTAATTGATCAGATGCCCTCAAATGCAAAATACCCACGATAAAATAACACCAGAAATTTTATATAAGGTGCATTAATATATGTAAATGAACCAGGTGGAGGTTTGAGGTTGCTTGAAGTTTCCTAATAATCCCTTCTAAGCACAAACTGCAGCTGATTATATTAATGTTATTCAAAACAGAAAGGTCTCCAAAGCCGAAGCCTAAATGGGGCCGACAACCAGACACAGCATTAGAGCCTTCCAGATTTATAACCTATTTCCAAGTCACTTCTCCTGCTTTACCCACAAAAAAGAAAAGAGAAATGCCACATGACCAAAAATGACCAATGAGTGTTCATAAATCTCTTTCAAGTCCTATCAAAACTAAGGTTTCCGTGGTAATTCTTCTATAAAAAGAAATGCAAAATTTATTCCAAAATGAGATGTGGAGAGGGGAGGTGACTGGCAGCATTCGGGAAGCCAAGGTTTTGAGCAAAATTAGTTCCTTCTCCTTCCAGCAGGAGTCACGTTTTGGCCCCTCATTTCAGGAGAACATTATTTGTTGTGAAACAGAAGGATGTAGTCTACGTGTGCTTGTGTGTTTTAAATCCCCCTGCTGCACCCCCAACTGCTCAGTGACGTGGGCCCCCATCCCTTCACGCCTCGTTAGGGCCAGAGTAGGCCAGCTGGCCACGCTGTCCCTGTCCTCAGGCCTGGGTGCCATTGTCCCGGAGCTCGCCCAGCCCACTTCTCTTTGAAGCCGTTCCAAAGAAACTTTATCCCTCTGTTCCAGCTGGCATTTCATTAAGCTCTGGCTTCACAGGATTTTCCACTCCCATTGACACATCAGAGCAAAGATGTAGCCATTAAAATAATGAAGAAAAGGGGAATGACCAGAGGAAAAACGGTTCTGAGGGGAAATTGTAAAGGGTTACAAGGTTGTTGAAAAAATAAAGGCCAACGGTAGAAAAATAAAATCTACTCACTGTCTCATCTCTTTCTCTTTTTTCCTCCCCTAAGATGTGTGTGTGTGTGTCCGAAGCTGTCCACATTTTTCACAAAGCTTCACAACAAGTGACTTCAGCAAGGCACTGGCTCTGCGAAAGGGCTGACAGTCACGGGTCTAAATTAGGAGCAGCCGCTAAGAATCCCAAAGACATTCTGAGTACACATGAACACAAGGGAGCGGTGTGCACTGAAGATCCAGTGACTGAAATCTAACCTCTCCCTCACTCTGAAATAAATCATCGCATCTCCTGCTGGTTAGACATCAAGCCCACCTAAGTTATTAACCACCCCATGTGTGACTTCCTCGCTCTTACCTCTACGGCATTGCCCACCCAGGAGTGTCTGTGTCAGACCGAATCTTTTGCTTCTTCAAACAAACACTGGCCCCACACTTACCTGGACATAAAATCTTTTTTGATGCTTCCCTTCTCCAGAGGTAATATATGTGTGATGTTGTTGGGGTTTTTTTGCCTCCAAAATTAGATTGTAAATTTAAGCCTCAAAATAATTGTGTGTCCCTTTGTTGTGGTCTCTAAACAAAGACCTCCCTTGCAGGAGAGTCTCTCCGCGGAGAATTTATATTTACCATATCCATCCGAGTTATCAGGCTTCAGCCAGTTCAACGAACGACATGGACAAGGAGGATGTCGCAAAAGGCCTTTAAGCTCCCAAAACAGCTGTGACAAATCCCTGGTACTGAAACTACACAGTTTATCCCCTCGGGCCTCATTCAGGCATTGTGATTTCATTAACAAGCTTGCTTTTCTAGTGTCTCTTCCCACAGGAATTAGAAGCAGTGACCTAGAAGTGGACTCTTAGATATATGCCTGATGACAGAAGGGTATGTGACAGCTGACATGAAATTGAAGGAAGGAACAGAGAAGAAAAAAATCCCTCAAAAACAATGAACAAACATATTGCTTTACAGTACAAAAAATGATGTTTATAAGAATGTACTTTAAAGCATCTTCAATAAATGTGATTAAAAGAAGATATATATTCTTGAGAAGGATACTATAATGTGGAAAAAATTCATTTTATGAAGGAAAAGATATTATGTATTTAGAGCATTGATGTGTATCTTCCCCTCACTTCAAGTATTTCAGATAAAACTGAGTGTTATCCTTGAGAATGTTCGGTTTATATTGTCCTAAAATCAGTTTTTATTTATGCACTTATTTTAAAAGCCATTGAAGAAAATGCTCACATGTTTGCTTTAATTAAACAAGTAGAAATATTAAGTTTGCAAGGCTCAAGAAAAACCTGCTAGAGTAGTGGTCCAGTGAAAATACTGAAAGAAGATAGGACCACACACAAGGAAACCTTGGCTCGAAAGAAAGGCTAGTTCTTGTTCAAATCTTAACCCTTCCATCCCTGCACTGGCATTGTGTGATTCTGGTCATATTCCCCGATGTCACGGAATCGGAGTAGGCAACACCTTGTGAGAGCTAAGTGAAATTGTGTGTGTTTGAAGATCCAAATCAGGCTCACATACAGAAAACCAGCATCCTAGGACCTGGTTGTTGAGGGAAGCATTCAATACGGCATTTGGCAAGCATTTGGGGTGTAGCTGAGTAGGATCTTAAAGAAAACCATAATTAATTAATTGATCAGCAGAGGGGAGTTAACTTCTCAACTTGTGGAAAATTTTTTAAAAGGCAGAAAAATATTTCTTCTCTTAAATAAAAATTTCTTTAGGAAGGTAAAACAGACCTGAACCAGAATAATTCAAGGAGATGAGGAAGTACAAAACTAGAATTATCAGAGTTAACAAAAATGAGTCACTGAAGGTTGGACATGTCACAGGACGTTTTGTGGCAATAGTGGGAATGGGCAATTTGGGGAAGGGCACAGAGGACACTGCAGGTGGGAGGAATGAAAGCGAATGCATGAGAATGAGGAGGAGCTGAGTCAGCAGCGGATGAAGTTTAACTCCGACCTGGCACAGTACCGAATTCTGTGTGTCCCATGTCACAGAGCCACACAGAGGTTTGGAATCGTGGCACTTTGCTCATAAGCTTGGGGACATTGGGGAACTGATATAACACTGTAGTGCCTCAGATTCTTCAGCTATAAAATGAAGTTCCTACCTACCTTGAAGAACTGTGGAGAGGATTAGATATGAAAACACACAATAATCACCCGGCATGGTGCCAAGCCTAAGCAGCCCATATACGGCCATTTTTCTTAGTTGCATTGTAATCTATTGTGACTATGACCCTTCTACCCTCTATTCTCTCACACTGCTTCCTGTTTCTCAAATACAGGGTAGGGCAGAGGTAGGTTTACACAGTTTATTCTTGTACTACTATTTATTCATTATTGTATTATGTTCCATACAGATAACTGTAAACCTACATTTGCCTCTCCCAGTATTCCTTGCACTACTTTGCTTCTATCTTGATCTAACTGCACTATTGAAATTACTCTTTACCCACCACTCTCCTCTCTGTTCCCCAAATGATATCAACCTGCTATATTCCCTCTCATTCTTCAAGGTCTACATCAAATCACATCTGCTCTTAAAGCGTTTCGAAGATGTCTGGGCCCATTTTTATGGTACGTTTCAACCTCTATTATAGCCCTAGCTACGAACAACATTGTATTATCATTTCTAGCACAGGTGACAATTTCTCAATGGCTTGTGAGCCCTGATGAGGCAGGGACACTTTTTGTTAAATTTAATTTTCTCCAGGGTCACTGCATACTCATGATGAGAAGGGCCCAAAGCATCCATTCTCTTTGCCTACTTCCTAAGGGTGGGGGCCAAGTTACTACTTCTGTTTTCAGGATTCACCTATATTTTTCATTTCCTGAGAGGCTTAAAGAGAAATGATTTAAGAATCAAAATAAATAATCCGACAATTAGATAGTCCTGAGCCCACAGAGCCTCTTGAACAACGGACAATTTTTTGAAGTTTTAACCCCCACTCAGGGTCCTGATCATAGTAATTTATGATTCATGGATTGTAGATACTGTGTGTGTGTGGGGGGGGTGTCTGTGTGCATGTGTCCAAATGACATGAGACTCTCTATTGTCTGGTTTCATGCATGTTTTCCAAGGTTCCAAAATCCATTAACTAGAGCTTATTTAGCCTCATCTGATATGATAGCTTTCATTGTATGAGTACGTGGGATTTTTTTTTTTTTAACGGAGGCCAAATGTGCCCTTTGGATGAATTGATTTCCTCAATCTCATGGTGAAATATTGCATTTCAGTTGTCAGTTTTGATTTATTATTTCTTTAAACATTAAATCTTCCTTTGCATTTTTATTGGTTTCATTAAAAATGTTCTGCTCATCTTTTACATGGCCACCTCCATAAAGACAAGGAAGGCCTCAGTGAGGGAGCGTAGAGGGACCCACACAGTCCCCTCCTTTCTGCTAATGCCTCCTGGCTCCTGTCCTTTCATTGGCTGCATGTTTTGAGGGATCGACAGACAGACCAACAAAAACCCTGCCTGCTTTTGTTATGGAGTTTATAAAAACATGTATTAAATCTAATAACTTTGGTGTGTAATGAGGCACAGAGCATATGTCAGAAGTATGGTGTCCAAACAGCAGTGGGCTAGAATGGTTTATCTTTCTGGCAAATGTGTTACATGAGATTTGACCCTTAAATTGAGCACTGGGAGAGATAAATAGGGTAATCAAAAGGACCCCAATACATTCACAGGAACCTGGAGCCATCTGGTCAAGACGAAAATAAATCAGTAATGCAACTGGAAACGGTCTCCGGGGATCTTTGAGCGTTGGTTTAGCATCACTGTCTCTCAAATTGTGGAGCAGAGGAAACTGACAGCGAAGATCAGGAAACCAAGTCTAATTAACACACACACAGCAAAGGGCTCTGAAGTCCCTTCAAACTGAAATGCCTAGCACCGGTGGGACTGAAACCCAGACAATAATTTGAAAGTCCCCCACCTTGGTGAAGACAAAAATAAAAGCATGTATTGATTGTAGGATAAGCTTGGGAAGGTTTGATACAGAAAAACAAATCATACAGAACAAAACCAGAAACCCCTTTTAATCAGAATAGAACAAACCAGAGCTTTCAGGTACACACCATCACTTCCTGCTTTGAATTAAGACAGCTAGTATCTGGCCCACCTTTTTAAAAAATCTGTCTTTCCTCAACTCTTTACATATATGACAAAGTGAGAAAATCACAAAATTATATGAAACGTTTGAGTAAGCCATGTTCCTTCAATGTGTTCTTTGTCTTTTGAAACTTAGCCTAAACCATCTTATTTGTTGTACTTGTAAAAATACGAGTTAAAAGTATCCTGAGTGACACTGATTAAAATCTCCAAAAGATAAGCCATCAATAAATTAACACAAAAAGATATCCATGACTGTTCTTTAAATTTAATATTTGGAAAAAAGTTTAAAATTGTCCCAAATATGTTTTCACCTACATCACATAAAACATTTTGACTAGCGTTTGCATATTTGAACAGTTATTTAGAATTATTTAATGGTAAATGGTATATAGAGCCATGTCTGCCACAATCTCCCATGACTAGATCTGTCTGTGTTATGTTGGAGATTACGTAGCAGGGCTCCTCATCCGTGGTCCCTTCCTCATTTGTTTAGCTCATACGTAAGTGCTGAGTGCTCACTCCAAGCAGGTTGTTCTGCTTAGAAATGTGTGAGTTAAAGAGATGTGTGAGACAAGGTGCCTGTCCTTAGAGTACAGATTTTAGAAGGGACTGGGACATGGAGATAAATAGGAATATTCTGCACAGTGTCACCAGAGAAAATCAAGACACAAGGCCTGGGAGGGCATAGTATGTCCTGTCCCATTTGATTCAGTTACATTTAACCTCATTGTGCCTCAATTTTCTCACCTGTAGAGTGGAAATTATAATGGTATTCAATTTGCATTTTTTAAATGTTTAAGTAAATTAAGGAATTTAAAACTCTTAGAACAGTGTCCAGCAATTTTTAGCATCCAAGAAACAACTGATTATTATATTTCACACTATTATTGCAAGTATTTTGTCTGTGGTGATCATCGTTTGAGTCCCTTGTATGTTGGCTCTAATCTAGATGTTAGAAATTTAAAAGTTTGCTCAGTTTTTTTAAATTAATTTTTTTTTTAAATTTACTCAGACATTGGCCTATAACTGTGGGGATCTAGAGAAGCAGAACATGCTGTGCCTTTCCTAAAGTGCTCCTGGTTTAGATGGAAGGACAAGAGGTGCACACACACACACAGAGGCACAGTGGCAATATGTAACGACAGAGCACAACACCCACAAAGTGATTGGAGAGAGGGTTTTTGAGCGTAAGTGGCACAAGAATAGAATCCCAATAGCCACACCAACTGCTACTGGTCTGTCAACATTATAATAGACTATGTAATCATGAACCGTGTATAAAATGTAATTCTTGCCAAACTTTTTCTTTTTTCTTAAGTTAATAATTGTCTTTCTTTGTTTAGTTTTATCATATCAAGATTTTCTGACAAAACAGATCATCTCTAAATATAGTTAAGTGTCATATAATAAACACCAGCTGTATTTTTTTCCTTTGGACACATCTACCCTGCAGCCCTTTTGTGCCTGGCTTCAGCCTCAGCTGGATACACTCCAGACATATCTATAATGTTAGGATTTCCCTTCCCCATCATCTGGAGAATTTCATTGCCTCCTCCTCTGTTGAAGCCCCATGAATCTTGGGGTCTACATCTTTCTTGTTCAGACAGAAAATATTCTATAGTAGCTTTCTGAGAAAGGATGAATGGGAGATACATTTTTTGAAATTCAACATGCCTGAACATGTCTTTATTTTCCCTTCATATTTGATTGTTTGGCTGAATATTAAATTCTAAGTAGAAGATTATCTTCTTTATGAATTTGAAAACTTTTCTCCATTTTCCTTTAGCTTCAAATATCTCCTCCTTAGGAATAAAACATGATTCTGTTTCCAAAGCTCCTTCCTTTTTTATGTATGAAAACTAAGGCTCTTTGGCCCCCACATTTGGGCACTCTATAATTATATTTTTTGCTGAGGGTCTGTTCACACTTATTTTGCATGATATCTGGCAGGGTCTTTTAAAAAATATGAAAATATGTCCTTTAGATCTGGGAATTTCCTTGCATTATTTTTATGATAATAACATTGATTCCGTTTTATTTCTTCTCCATTTCTGTAATTCCTTTTACCTTTGTGCTATAGTCCTGGACTGATGTTCTGGTTTTCTTACCTTTCTCTCTTATTCACTATCTCTGTCTTCTTGCTCTGCTTTTTCAAGGGTTTCTTTAACTTCTATTCCTTGGGTTGAACTTTTACATTTCTGCTCTGAATTTTTTCATTTCCAGTAGCCCTTCCTTTTTCTCTGAATGTTCCTTTTGCAATTCAGCCAAAGTTCATTTCACAAATAGTGTCTTCAGTCTTCTCTCTGGAAAAAACCATTTTAGACTTTTAGAAGTTTTCTTTTGATTCTTACATTGTCTGTATTCTTTTTGGTCTTTTTTTATCTTTTGCTTTGATTTCTCTTTCATTCTTATTTTTCAGGTCTTCCACAAACATCTGGTGATTACTGTGATCTATTTATAATTAAGACTGAGGCACTAAAAACTGGTCTAATACTGTATTTAGTATTCATAAGAAGAGGCTGTCAAATGGTCAAATCGTCACTCTGGTTTAATCAAGGGGTGACATCTTTTTCTTTTTTTATTTATTGATTTGAGAGAGAGAGAGAGAGAGAGAGAGAGAGAGATATTTCTTGCTCCACTTATTTATGTATTCATTTGATTCTTGTATGTGCCCTGACTGGGGATTGAAGTTGCAACCTCCTTGGCATATCAGGATAATGCCCTAACCAACTGAGATACCTGGCCAGGCTGGGGTGATAGCTTTTTCATTTAGAACAGAGTGTTTCCTGAGTCATTCAGATACTGACTTGAAAGGCAAAAGCTTGATTTTCCTGCATTATGGAAGATAAGGAAGAGTAGGTGAGGATCTGATTAATTTGTTTAATTTGTTATACAGCCTTTCATTAATCTGCTTTTGATGCAGCATTTTTGCCTTGACCTTTAAGTAAGACTATTCTTTCTAAGGTCAGAGCTTTTATGGTCTCATTGCTTTAGGAAACAAGTCTCTAGTCTTCTGGCCCTCATTGGTAAATTTAGTCCCTAAGCTACACGAGGGAAGGACTGGCAAGGTAAGGTGTCAGTTTGTAGTTGCTCCTACAAAGACTTTCTACCTATCCTCCAGTTATAAGCCCTAATTGGCACTTTAATCATCCAAGATGGCAGTGTCACTAAACCTTAAACCTTTCTAGGCCTCTACCATAAATCGTCTTGCCAATATTTGTCTATTTTTTGAAGGCACTCAGGTGTCAACTTCTTCTGAGATGCTCAGCAAGTAACTCCCTGCTTATCATACTCCATTTTTTTCAAGTTTTGTTGACATTTTTAATTGGCTCTTATCATTCTCTCATTATTGGTTTTTTTCTTCCTCTGATGTCCCAATATAGAGGAGCTTCAAGAGGGAATAAGAGATAAATGTGTCTGTTTAATTTATGATGTCTAACTGGAATCAGGATAGGATTTTAATGGTTGCATCGTGGGCTCTAAGGCAATGTATTGTGGGAGATATTTAAGGGTAAATCATTATACATATAATTCCTCAAATCATAATATATGAAATAGCCCATGGCTTTTAGATAAATGCCCACTGTTACACTTAAATATTTATTTGCCTGGGGATTGTGAAACTCAATATTTATTAACATATTTTTAAGAATCAGTACAAAGACAATAGTAGCCATGATGTTTGCATCCTAGTCTCTGGAGTGACATCCTAATAGCCAGAAGATTAATTTAGTAGCATCCTCTCATGCTTCATTTTTCTGAATAAGATTATAACCTTAGGACTAATTATACCCAGTGCAACTGGAAACCCTAATGAAAAACATAGTCACCAGAGACACCTTAAAAATGTAGTTGTCCTAAATACCTGTCTTGCTGACATCAATGATATTATAAAAGCCTCAATGTCAATGTGTGTGTGGCTAGAAACATGCATGTCCAGAGAAAGGATGCATTTCACAGAAGCTGCAGAGCTACTGATATGTGCAAGAGGTTTTCATCAGGATGTGTCCTTCACATGGGAGGTAGAAGAGTAAAACCAGGAAGCTAGACAAAAACCCAAGAAGTCCATGGTTCTTGTATCCAACCAAGGATCTTTTTAAAAAAGATTTTACATGTTTTGAGAGAGAGAGGAAAGGAGGGAGAAAGAGAGGGAGAGAAATATTGATGTGTGAGTGAAACAGTGATCAGTTGCTTCTCGCAGGTGCCCCAACTGGGGACAAGCCCACAACCCAAGCATGAGCCCTGACTGAGAACTGAACCCACAAACTTTTGCTTTATGGGACAATGCTCAACCAAATGAGCCATGCTGGCCAGGACAGCAACTGAGGATCTTTAAGAGGATCTTTTTTTCTATAGCATCCCTGATGTCAGCAATCTTTGGAAGGTGATACGACATTCATCCATTTGAGAGGTAAATATCTCTGTTGAACAGCTGACATGGCTAAGAAGATCTTTCTTGTATTTAATTTGAAAACTATCTTATTACCTTTGAGTCTATTTTCTCTCTTCTTTCTTTTGCCCCCTCCTCCATTTTTATACTAGCATTAAAAAGGCATTGATCTTCTCGTGAACAAAGAAGCATCACAAATAGATTCATGATGGCATCTTGGTGAAAGACTATCAAGAAAGACCTATAA
>VMDR010008208.1:0-37437 GCA_007922815.1 Macrotus californicus | reverse complement strand
GGGGGAATGGGTGAAGAGGTGAGGGGATTAAGCAGTACAAATAGGTAGTTACAGAATAGGCATGGGGATGTAAAGTACAGTATAGGAAAGGGAGTAGCCAAAGAACTTAAACGCATGACACATGGACATGAAAAACGGTGAGGGTATTACCCGAGGCAGTGGAAGGGTGCTGGGTGGAGGGGAGATAAGGGGAAAAATCAGGACAACTGTACTAGCATAATCAATAAAATATAATTAAATATAAATAAATAAATAACTATTTTAAAAGGACTAGTTATTGAGTAATAAGCATTGGAAATGCTACCTTGTGAACTCAGCATTGAACAGAAACTCATGAGCAGCTACTGTGTGTGCTGGGTGTTGGGGAGATATTCCTAACAGATGAGAGGAAAAGTTACTGTGAACGGTAAAGACGATAGTAGATATGAGTACAAGGGATGTATGCTTGATCAAAAAGTAACTTTTTTTTTTAAGTGTGTAGGTATGAAAAGTATTTTGAGATGGAGTGGAATTATGGAATAATAAAATAAGCAGCTGCCATCACACTTTCTATGCTAACTGCAAACATTGTCGTTTTCTGCTCCCACAGGCAATTTCTCAACAAGACCTGGTCCACATGGCCATTCAGATTGCCTGTGGGATGAGCTATCTGGCCCGAAGGGAGGTCATCCACAAAGACCTGGCTGCCAGGAACTGTGTGTAGGTGCCATGGGCTTGTCACTATCGTTTGATGTGTCATGCTCCTTGGATTTGGGGTTCTTTCCAGAAGTCACAGTGGAAATTACGTTGTATTTAAGAGTGATCATGGCCCATCTTTTTTAAATACTCTGATTTCATTTCATATTTATGTCTTTACTTTTCAGCATTGATGACACACTGCAAGTTAAGATCACAGACAACGCCCTCTCCAGAGACTTGTTCCCCATGGACTATCACTGTCTGGGGGACAATGAAAACAGGCCAGTTCGGTGGATGGCTCTGGAAAGTCTGGTGAATAATGAGTTCTCCAGCGCTAGTGATGTGGTAAGTGCTCAAATCCCCAGATATCAGCAAAATGGAAATGAGGCTTTCTGGTTTAAAATATTTCCTTTTTTTCTTTAAATCTAGTAACTTTTCCCTGAAATTTTCCATTGAGAAAGCAAATGTAGTTAGCTCCCAGTCAGCCAGTTTATGAAGAGAAGCTGTGAGCCAAACCACGGCCCATCATTGTGTGTAACCTCCCTGTGAGGTAGGTAGCTACCAGCATCCCAGCATTAAAGGTAGCAGCACTGAGGCCTAGCGGGGTTCTAGTATTTGATTATTTTCCTTTTCTTACTGAAGTCTCAGAATGACCAAGTGGTTCCCAGATCATAAAGATTTATTGTTTTCTTTTTTAAAATGACCTCTTTGAAGTATTATGGCCTGTGTAGCTTATAATTCCTCAGGTGTCACTCTCCTCCCCTTTGTCAGTTTCTGGGTGGCTCTGCCCATTTCAGCAGATCACACAGTGAGATTCTTTACACTTAGTGATACAAAGTTTCAGAAGTCGCATATACTTGTCAGGGTTTTGCAGACATTTTTTATTGTTTTTAAATACTGTCACTTTTTGGTGTGATTTGAAAGATTATTTTCCTGTCTCTTGCTTGCTGCACTTTATTATTGTAGTGAACATTCAGAGATTAGTTTAAACTGCTGAAAAGGTAGATATAAGTACAGGGAGCCATGAGAACATATTCTTGGTCAGAAAGTAGGTTTTTATAACACTCGCTGTAGAGGTGTAAAGTATTTTGGGGTGGAGTGGGATTGTGGAATAAAATACGCAGCTGCCACCATAATTTTTGTGCTGACTGCAAGCACTGAGTGATCATCACTCAGTGCTGTCTGTTAGTGTTACATGGGAAGTCCTAATAGAATCATTTGTGCTTACTATATCATTATATGTTGTATCTTGAAATATTTTATTTATAGTATTGAGTAATCCTTTTACTTCTAAGTGAGTGTGCTTTTTAAAGGATTACCCTTTGATATACTCTTTCTCCCAGGACGTCAGTGTCCTGTGGCTGCTGTAACAAATTGCCGTCTTGGTGGTTTACAGCAACAGATTTATTTTCTCAGAGTCGAGTTCATGAAGCCAAATATTCGAAGTCGAGCAGTAGGCCGGGCTGAGCTTCCTCACCTCTCTCAGCTTCCGGAGGCTCACGGCCGCCCCTCTCCCTGCTCCACATTCATATCACCTTCTCCCTGTGCGTTTGTCTGTCAGAACCCCCTCTGCCTCTCTTAAAATGGCACATATGATTGTGTTCAGGACCCACCTACATAATCCAGTGTAAGCTGCTCTTCTCCAGGCCCTTAACTTAATCACTTCTTTTGCCATATAAGGTAATACTTACAAGTTTCAGAGATTCAAATGGGGACATATCTTTGGGGCCACCCTTCAACTTACTACACTTAGTAATTGAACTTAAGATTTCCATAATGAAAAGCTTATATTTTTGTTTAAAATGAGAATGATTTGATAAGGAGAAACCCTCTGTTATTAATTAAAATCCAGTTACATTATTTTCGTTTTCAGAAGCTAGTTTAGCTATTTGATATATATTGTGCCTTTATTACATACCAAGTGTCCTGATAAAATATGTTCACTTGATGTGGGTGAACAATTTATTTGCATTGTTTTTTGACTTTTTTCTATTACTTAAGGTCTTTTATTGTACATATCTTCAAAATACTTAGTTTTAACTATATTTAAAATCAGCCATTCTCTGAAAAAAACCCTCATCTGACACTTGTCAGGCAGGCAGAGTAAATATAAGTGGTGGAGAAGGGGATGCTTTGCCTCATGCGCAGCTGCAGGGGTTAACAGTGGTGGCAACTTGCTTCACGTGGCCATGGCCTTTCCCGTCAGAGGCAAGGGGTGTGTGTGAGGACGGCTGGGCAGACACATCCAGACTCGTAGGTCCTGAACCCTCAGGGGAGCCAGGCCTAGTCTGTCTTTCAGAGCTTTCATAATGGCATAGAACTTTTCTAACAATGTCAGGAAGTTAAAATTTCAAGTAAGACAGTACAAATATGCAAAGCAACCCACAGTTTTAGTGGTTACCTGAGGAAAACCTGGAATTTTTCTTTGGGTGAGAGGGGTTGCTTTTTTGTGTTTGTTTTTTCTCATAATAAAAAAGGGAAAGCAGGGTTTGGTTTGGGCCAGCACATAGCTGCTGTGTTGAACGTTATTAAGGACCAGTGGTGCTGTTTGACAAGGCGCTTGTGTTTCAAGGTTGCTGAGTCTTTGTTCTGGAGTTATGAATTGTACCTGGAATTCTTCACCTGTCTCTATACTAAGCAAGCTATTTTTATGGGGGAAAAAGTGGATTTAACTTTGGTTTTAGAACCTAGTTTTAAAAAATAGTATCAGTTGAGTTAGAGCTATATGGTTTTCAAACTTGCCCCTTTGGTAGAAAAGCCTACTTCTAAACATTTTTTTCATTTCAAAACTGAGTACAGAATATTATTATTAATTGAATTTATTGGGATGATATTTGTTCTCAAAACCATGCAGGTTTCAAATGTATAACTCAATAAAATACTTCTGAACATTTTTGAATATAGAAAAGTAAAAAATTTTCCTTAGTGTTTTTTTAAGAATCTCATTCCATAGTTGATTTAAAAGATTAAGCCACTCATCCCTTTGGGATGTTAATAAATTTTTCAGTGGTTGATTTAAAGTATTTACAATTTTGTTACTCATTGAATATATAGTGTAAGTTGCCTTAGTAGAAATTAGATGGCAGTTGAGGCAAACCCAAAACTAGTCTAATGGGCAGGAAATGGAAGGTGTTTCCTAGATGACAGTCTATACGTGTGCTGTGTAACCGCAAGTCTGGGGATTGTTTGTTCTCTTACACAAGAGTATTGATAGCTAATATTTCAGAGGGGTGTGCAAGATGGCCAGTAGCACCGTGTGCTTGCACAGTGGAAGCCCTCGAAGTATGCATTGCTTCATTTAATATACTTCTTCCTTTTTAAAAATATTTTTTTTATTTATTTTTAGAGAGAGGGGAAGGGAGGGGGAAAGAAACATCAGTGTGTGGTTGCCTCTCACACGCCCCCTACTGGGAACCTGGCCCACAATCCAGGCATGTTTTTTATGTATTTATATTTATATTATGATCAAATATTTGAAAGGAATCCAGAGTGAGAGTTAAATTAGATAGTACACTTTCAATCAACGAGACTATACTTAACGATACATCTCTAAGCAGTGAGACCTATGTCTCTTCAGCTAGGTACACTGCTTATGTTAGCTGGTTAAGTCCACGTTGAGGGTATGTGGTTTAGTTAAGCAAATATTTCAAAGTTATATTTAAAATTAGTTATTTTCTCATATTATATTTTATACACTTGCAACAGTTCACAAATTTATATAAGAATCTGCCTTCTGTCAGAATGTAGTCATACCAAATACCTTGTTGCTGCTTGATCATTTGACAGCTTTATTTTAAAAAATCATAGACTTAATGGTAAGCAAATTAATAGGCGGATTACTTTAAAGTCATAATTATTTTTAGCATGTTTTGGGATAAACTTACTTGAAATGTCTGTGTGACCCAAATTCTTCGGAGCTGTACTTAGAGTGCGGTGGTGAGACTACCCACTGATTGACATTTGTCAGGGTTTAACTCCTGAAATGCTCAGGTTTTTCTCCTGTAGATTCTCATCAGTTCATTTCCTTTAAAATTATATATGTGTGTGTGTGTGTGTATCCCCCCTCAAATATGTTTTGCCTTGGATAATTGATATTTAAGGAAATAGGAATACCCTTCTGTTTCCTTGTGACGATGGGGTGGTTTTTAGTGTAAAAATCCTGCTTTTCATTTTTTGTGGGATTGAATATTTTTTTAATTCCTATATTAAAGATTGCTTTTTAACCTTTGTATTGAAAATGTGAAACAAATGAACAACAACAACACAAAGAAACAGAAACAAACTCATAGAGAACAAAACTGTTGGTTCCCAGAGGGGAAGGGAGGTGGGGGGATGGGTGGAAAAGGTTGAGGGAATTAAGTACAGACTTCCAGTTATAAATGTGTTGGGAGATATAGTGTATAGGACAGGGGATATAGTCAATATTATAATATCTGTGTGGTGACCGATGGTTACTAGACTTGCTGTGGTGTGACCACTTCATGAGGTATGTAAGTGTTGCATCGCTGTGTTGTGCATCTGAAGCTAGTAACTAACTGTAGTGTGTTAACTATAATTAAAATATATTTTAAAATAATAATTCAAAAAAGAAAAATGTGCATGCATAATCATTATGCTCTGTTCCCACTTTTTCTTTATGGATAAAGTTGGGAGTTGAAAAGCTACACTTAATATCTACTTTTGGGCTGAAAAAACTTCCTGAAGCGTCACATGCAAAACAAGTAATATAACTTCATTCCCACCGGTCTCCACACATGTAAAGTACCTATTTTAGGTATAAATGTAACAGCTAACGAATTATATTGCTTCCTTGGAGGGGACATTTTCTTTGTCCTTTAAAAGACCCTTACATTTTTGCATTTCTTTATAGTTAAAAACTTTACATGATTTGTTTGGAAATACATTAATGTTTTCCATCTTAAAAATAATACATCATATTTCCCGGTTGTGTTTTCACAATTTTTAATGGAAAGGCTCAATATTTCAATATGTCAAGATTCTTACAATGTTAATATCAGCTTTTAACTGTTGAACTTAGGAAACATGCAGAGCTAGATTTGACTAGTTATAAATCTCTTTCTAGTATTTTAAGGTATGACGTCATCATGGGCATTCTTAAGAATTTCTGGATATTGTTTTTATTCTGTTTTTATCAGATGTGAATACCACCATAGATTTTTTGTGACTTTCTTTTCCTTTATTTGAAAATAATTTTTTTGATTTATATCTTCTTTGACTTATTTAGCTAAATATAGTAACTAACATAATTCTGTTAAGAGACTACTTTGTATTAAGAGACTAAATTATCAAGAATGCAAAAGTAAGAGTTTGTTTCTTGTTGGTTTTCTTGTCTTTATGGTCTTACATTGTGTTTAGAAAGCATTTTCTTGAGAAAAACAAGTCAAGGAAATGACTTTAATGCTAATCTTATCAGTGTGGTTTATGGCCATGAAGAGATCCTTTAAGGTATTTGAACAGTTTTTAGGGTGCTGGACAAATTCAAATGTGTTCTTGTGCCTTTATGCTATTTCTTTGTAAACACTGGACATCACCTTGAAGGAAGGAAGTCTGTAAAGTTACCCAGATGGTGCACATGTAGCAGAGCGTTTCTCATTACTTGTGGCTGCCCAGTCCCAGGGAAAGTCATTGCCGCATCCTGAGCAGAGCCGAGCAGGAGAGACTCGCGTTCATAACACACCTGTGAGGAGTGGCTTTCTGGACTGCTCCAGCATCAAACACAAAACCATAGTTTTCAGAGAATGCTTATTATTTGTAAAAGTATAGGAAACTTTATATTATTTCTTCTTCTTATTTTTAGAATGATGCTTAGAAGCCCAATATTTATTTATTTATTTCCATTATGGTTGCAGATTTTACACATCAACAGTCTTAAGACTTTCTATTTAAATATTAACTTCGCATTAAGAGGAATTGCTATAAAGACATTAAGAAAAAGCTAAAGAGGTGACAGTATCATTCAGGCATTAGGAAATAAAGGTTTAAAGTTTAATATTAAGAATATATTGTTTGGCTTTATTTAATAGTATTATTTTAATACTCCTAATATTTCCTGAGAATGAGGAATAAATGGATTTACTTCAGGAACAGTTCATATATTTTCAGAGGTGACCGGTTGCTGTTTTCTTTTGAGTAGTTGGCCTGGATGTATTTCCTGTGTTTGGCTCTCCCTAAGAATAGATACTTTCCTTAAGACATCTTGTTAAATAACATTCCTGCCCTGCCCTTCATACTAATGTTCCCTTCAAATGGACCCAGTGTTCTGGTGAAGCAATGTCTAAGCATCTTGTACAGTGAAGGAAAGTGTCACAAACAGCAGAAATGTTTGGTGGCCTTCATGCATCCAAGTATTGGCTCTTCTGTCTTCCTAATCACAGATCCTAGGACCAATTATAGTATAAGTAGTCTCTTTTCGGTCATATAGGACACTGTATGCCTAAAGATAGCTGATTTTGGATGTGAAGTTAGCAACACATGCTAAATTTGATACCCGGTGCAATCAGTGCATTATATATACAGTCACTGTACATCTGGGTACATTTGTTTAGCTGGAATTAAAAAAATATTTACAACAGTGATAAATCTGGAGGAGTATTAAGATTTTTAGGTGACAGTCAACATTGAAGAATTATTAAAAAGGACCTGACCCCTTTAAGGGTTACTTGTATAAATTTATTAGATCTTAAAATTTAAGTAATAAAACTTTTTTTAAAGTAACACTGTCCTACAGATGTATATTTCAGTTGTAGTTATTGAAAAGGCCTAGAAAATATGTGTCTGAAAAAATTTCAATTCACAGAATAAAATCTTTAAAAATGTGGATATTTAGGGACGGGTGTATATTAATAAAGCCTGTACCTTGTGCACAGTGGAGTGTCAGTTTTGAACACTTGTGCATACTTATTAATGTTGGTAGTTGAGTAAACTTAATCTTCCACTGCTAGGAATAGTTCTTCATGACACTTTGATCTTCAAAGTGCACTCTTAAAGCGAGTTAGTACAGAAAGGGCCGGCCTCCTCCCCTGTTTCCAGAGCCTCTGTTCCTAACCTCATCACCCCTTTTTTAGCTTCATATTTTCCACTGTGCATTCCCTAGATTCTGCATTTCAGCCAGTCTGGGATTCCCACTGGGTCCGAACATACTAGATACCTTTATGACCTTTGATTTTGTCTTCTTAGGATTCCCCAGAGGATTTTGTACCCACCTGACACCATCTGTCACATGCTGTCTTACATATTTATGGACAAGTCATTCTTCCCAGAATGGGCAATGCGAACTCTGCCTTACTTATTCTCCCTTAGCAGATGTTCCGTAGTTACAGAATTGCAGTTGACGTACACATACGTGCCTTTTGGATCCTTTACTTTAAGAACATTCACAGCCTGCAGTGCCGATCTTACCCTTGGGGAGCTGTGTGCTTTACTGTGTAAAAGAACCCTAAATGGCCTCACACTGTCCTCGTATTTTCACGCTGGATCCTCACATTTCTCCTATCTCATTCCCACAGATTTCACATCAGAGATCCCATGTTTTCTTGACTACACATGTTATTTGAGTAAATGACTTAATTCACCTTTGTGGTCTAAGGCCCTCCCCACTTTAAGTATTAGATACATTGCATAGATGTCTACTCTGCCTTTTCACCTAGGGCCCATGTTTCTGAAAACGCTAGTGTAATCTTTGATTTTATTTACTTTTATTTGTTTACTTTTTTTTGTACTTTTATTTGTTCGGCTTTTGCAGTAAACCCTGAGTCACTGTGAAGATGCAACATGATTGAGGACAGCAGGTAGAATATCTGGTTTGAGGGAAGTATGATTAATTTGACGTGGGGCATTGAGTTCAAGATACCAATGTGTAGAATGTGGGTCTGGAGTTCTGGAAAGGCATACAAGCAGGATATTAGAAAATGGACATCAACTTCCTAAAAGTGGTGATTGAATTAACAAGAGTGTTTGATCTCAGAGTATAGAGAGAAGGAAGCCAAAGGGGTAGGAAATGTTTCTTTTTTCTTTTTTTAGATTTTTTTTTATTTATTTTCAGAGAGAAGGGAAGGGAGGGCTAAAGAGAGGGAGAGAACCATCAATTGGTTGCCTCTTGCACGCCCTCAGTTGGGGACCTGGCCCACAATCCAGGCATGTGCCCTGATAGGGAATTGAACCAGTGACCTTTACGTTCACAGGCCTGCACTCAATCCATTGAGCCACACTAGTCAGGGCAGAAATATTTATTTTTAGTGAGAAAAGAAATAAAGTGGAAAGATTCAAAGAGAATCCAGAGAATGCTATGTCATAGAAGCCAAGGAAGGAAATAGTTTTGAGAAGAATCTAGTCTATAAACATAAGTGCAGCCCCAGTTGGTGTAGCTCAGTGGATTGAGTGCTGGCCTGGGAACCAAAGGATCGCTGGTTCAATTCCCAGTCAGGGCACATGCCTGGGTTGCAGATGCGAGAGGCAACCACATGTCTCTCTCCCTCTCTTTCTTCCTCCCGTTGTCTTTCTAAAAATAAGTAAATAAAATCTTTAAAAAAAGAAAAAAAAATGATCATCTTAATAGATACAGGAAAGTATTAGAAGAAAATTCAAAATTCATTACTAATAAAAGTTGCTAGAAGTCTAGGAATAGAAGATAACTTCCTCATCTGATAAAGGGCATCTGCTAAACCCAAAACTTATAGCTAACATCATACTTAGTGCTGAAAGACAGGATTCTCTTCACCTAGTATTTACTGGAGGAAACCTAATGTGGTACATTCACTTTGGAAAAGTTTGGCAAATTTTTTTAAATCTTTATGGGTGCTTTATTCATAAAGTTTAATATCAGTTAGAAATATCCAAGTAGGTTATTTTTTTATTTGCTTAAACAAAGTATAATTTTGAAGGCTTCCCAGGGAAGTACAAACACCTGTAAGATATGTAGTGAACGTCTGTTCAACATAAGTTCCTGCAAGACAAAATTCAGAGATGTTTAGAACATTTTTGCCAAATGTAATCAAATATTTTCATCTCATTTGAAAGTTCTTTATAACATGGGGTTAAACAAAAAGTAATGAAAAGACTGTAAGTCATTGTTTTCAAAAGATGACTTTCAGGTCGTCTTGAGGTTTGGGAGTTCATTGTTCCTCTGGTGCTTTCTTTTATTTTTTAAGTATATCTTATTGATTATGCTATTACAGTTCCATTTTTTTCTCCCCTTCATCCCCCTCTGCCTGGTACCCCGTTCCCTCCAGCATTCCCTGCCTTTAGTTCATGTCCATGGGTCATATATATAAGTTCTTTGGCTCCCATTTCCTACACTATTCTTAAACTCCCCCTGTCTATTTTCTACCTACCATTTATGCTTCTTATTCCCTGTACCTTCCCCCCATTCTCTCCTCTCCCTCTCCCTTTTTCACTTTGATAGCCTTTACTTCTTCCTTTATTTTACAATGTACTCAATTAGTTCTGTGAGCATCCTGATTACCAGTGTTTAGAACTCTGCATCTGATAGGCTGGCTATCTCCTTGTCACTTAGTTCTTCTGGAATTTTGATCTGTCCTTTCATTTGGGTCATATTTCTTTGTCTTGGCGAACCTGTTACAATGTAAGGAGCAGAGCCTTAGGTGTTCACCAGGGCAGGGCAACCCACTTTGCTGCTGTGTGGCACTGTATGTCGGGGAGGGGTCAGAGAGGGAACAAAGCCACTTGCTTGGCTCTCGCCTGGTTTTCATTCACTTTCCCTGCTTCCCACAAGCAAGTTCCTTCCAGGTCTGCCCTTCCAGGTGCTGTGCTGGTGCTGATTCCCAGGTGGGTGGGCTTGTGTACATTCTAGGGGCCCCATGGGCCCCACCAGTGGACTTTCCTGTCAGACTGGCAGTTTGTCCCACTGCTGCAACCCCCCCAGGTTTTTACAACCAGAGGTTTTGAGGCTTTAGTTTCCCCACACTGGAACCCTGGGTTGCTTGGTCTGTCTTGCTTCCCAGTTGTTCCTCCTGGTTTGTCCACAGGTGAATGTGGGACCACCCACCCCCCAGCTACCTGGCTACCTATCTCTGCCCCTTCTACCAGTCTGGATGAATTTGGTTTCTTTAACTCCTTGGTTGTCGGATTCCCATACAGTACGATTTTCTGGTAGTTCTGGTTGTTTTTTGTTTTCAAATTGGTTGTTATCCTTCTTTTGGTTGTGAGAGGAAGTGAAGCCGGTCTTCCTACAGCTCCATCTTGGCCAGAAGCAATTTGGCAATTTTTTAAAAAGTTAAACATATACAGTCATCTTACTGGTAGGTAAATGAAAACGTATGTCCCTACCAATGCTTGTATGCAAATGTTCATAGCAGCTTTATTTTTAGTAGCTGAACCTGGAAATAATTCAGATGTCCATCAATAGGTAAATAGGTAAACAAGTCTCTGTATTCATACAGTGGACAGGGAAGAACTATTGAAACATTATACATACACCATGGATAAATCTCAGAATCGTTATTCTGAGTGAAAGAAGCTAGGCAAAAAGACGTGTACAGTTTAAATGATTCCATTTATATATAATTCTAGAAAATACAAACTAATCTGTAATGACAGAAAGCAGACGGTTACTCGGGTGCTAGGGGTGGGAGGAAAGGGTTAGAGCAGGAAGAATCTTTTGGAGGTGATGGATATGTTTATTGATTTTGACAGTGGTTTCAGGGTGTGTACATGTCAAAACTTACCGAATGGGCCACTTTATGTACAGTTCATTGTATGTCAGCCATACTACAATACAAATAAAAACAGTCTTTGCCTTCTGACCACCTCTGCTTACATATCTGAGACCAGTTCCTTGCTGGATCTTAAAACACAGCTAGGACTCTTGTTAAAAATACTGTCTTCCAGGCTTCAGAACTTCTAGGACGGGACTGGGGAATCTGTACTTTAAACAAACACCCCGGATGATTTTTCTCATTAGTCAAGCTTGGAAAGCACTTGGCCCAGATTAAATTAATTGCATTTTGGTGATCTGAACCCATTTCCATGAGAAAGGGATGTTAGATATTTAGTATTAGCAGAAATTATACTTTTACCAGATGAAATAATTGAGAATTGGGCAAAATTTTTTTCTCATCATATATAGTATACTGAGGTCAGCCTTGCATTATAAGTTCTGAAGTAACAGAGTGGAAATCTTTTAATGTGCCCAACATTAGTTAACATTGCATTATAGAATAAAAAAGAATTTTATTTATACAGTTTTTGACAAGACATCAGCATATGTTAGTGAAAAAATGCTTTATATACTATATATTAAGAAGCTATAAAATAATACAAGTTGGGAGAAGAAGAATAAGATGATAGAGTTTGTTATTCTCCAAATGTTCTTTAAATAGATATAGTCTTACCCAACTCAAGGGGTTCCTGGTTTCTGCAAGGTAGTTTTATTTACTGGCAGCAAGCAAAGAAGATGGGGTTCGTGTCCAAAGCGGTGCTTCTCCACAGGGAGGCTTAGTCATTGCTTATATACACTGTATGGTCAATTACGTGTTGGTCTATCCTTCGTAATTGGCTATTCTTACCTGGTTGAGTTCCTGTCAGCTCATCCTGTTTATGACTCCATCTGCAAAGTACTCGGCTGCATTTTAATACTTAGGAGGAACAGCACTTAGTAAGAGTGGCCCAGACCTTGAGACCCTTCTCTCTAACAGCAGCAGCAGCCTTTTATAAAACTCTGGAAAAAACAACTTGACCTTCTTATCACTCCCTTTCCAGTGACGTCAAACAAAAGGAAATTATAGAATAACTCCATCTAAATGGTTTGGTTATCAGAAAACTTGAGAGAGCAAGTTTTCCACAAATCATCCATGTGGAATTGGTCTTGATTTTTTTTGAAAAGGTTGGTGAGCCAACATATAATTAATCACTTGTTGGCTTTTAAGGAAATGAAACTGCAGTGTACCCTGTGGTTTTATTTGGTGTTTATTAGCACTGCAATTTTTAATCCGAGAACCTCAGATGAATGCTCAGCGACAATAAGTAGACAGAACAATGTGAAGGAAGTCGTTTTTAAAGTCAACTTATGCTCCTTGTGCTGTTATGGGACCTGTGTACTCTCCAGCGCTCAGAAACCACCAGCGTGGCTGTGAAAGTCCTTTACAGTCCAAAGCCGTTAGAATGTCCCTCCCTCGTCAGTGGGTGGAGTTATTCCCCATGTGCAAAGTGGCAATGTCCGTTTTTACCACTTCCCAGCGCTTCTTCCTCCCAAGTCTGGTTGGGATCAATTGTTCCTTTTCCACAGCTGCTGCCACAAGCAGTGAGTACGAACAGACCCATCTCGTCTCCTGAAGAAGGGGTGGAAACTCCCAGCCAGTCCACTTCTTGGGGCTCTGTTCTGTGTAGTGAACTACCTTCCCTAAGGAAGTTGGACACTATTTTAAAAAATTAGCATTACGTGTGCTATTCACTGTCAATACTAAAAGTTCATGGAGAGGAAGGTATTAAGTAGACAAATACCTGTATGTAAGCACACAATGTGCTTTAACTTATTAATTTGGCATCATTTTTTCATTTTTAAGTGGAATAAAATGTTCCCCTTAAACCTACTGGTGGCTGTCTGTGGAGATTTAAAGTCTACATCTTCATCTCCATCTGTTCCCTGCTGCCCCCTCCTCCCCCCACCAAAAGCATTGTTCCTCCCAAATGGTCACTGTTAGTGAAAAAGATACTAAGGTCCAAAAAGCTGAACTCTTTGGTTTTGGTATTTAGGGTAATGCCGGCTTCAAAACGGGTTGTGAAGTGTTCCCACCTTCCCAAAGAGTTCCTGTAGGTTGTGTTGTGGTTGAATTGTATGCCCCACCCCCACAAACTCCACACAATAGATTGAAGTCCTAACCCTCAGAATCTCAGAATGTGACCTTATTTGGAAATAGGGTCATTGCAGATAAAATGTTAGAATGACGTCATACTCATTTAGGGTGGACTTTAATCCAGTATGACTAGTATCCTTATTAGAGACATGGACATGACATTTGAGGGGAGAATGTCATGTGGGAACAGAGGCAGAGACTGACATGCTGCAGCTGCCAAACAAGGAGCGCCAAGGATCGCCAGCAAGCCACCAGCAGCTAGGAATGGGCAAGGAAGGATACTCCCGCAGGGTTCAGAGAGGGCAGCGCCCTGCGGACACCTCGATCTTGGACTTCTGGTTAAGGCACCCCATTGGTGGTACTTTGTTGTGGCAACCCTAGGAAACTAATACAGATTTGTATAATTTTTTTCTTTCAAGTTTGATAGAATTCACCCAGTGAGACTGTTTGGATGCAGAGTTTTTTGTGGAAAGATTTTTTAATTATGAACTCAATTTCTTTAATAGATGTAGGGCTATAAAGATTTTCTGTTTGTTCTTATGTTTGTTTTGGTAATTTGTGCATTTCAGGGAATTTGTTTCTCAAAGTTATTAAATTTATTAGTATAAAGCTGAGTTCATAATATTTTTTGATGTCTATAGGATTTGTAATGACATTTTCTCTTGCATTCCTGATTATTGGTAATTTGTGTCTTTTTATTTTTTTGATCAGTCTACCTTAGTGGTTCTCAGCTGGGAGCAGTTTACACTCCACCCCAAACCACCCCCACCCTTGCCTAGGGACGCTTGGCAATTCTGGAGGCCTTTTCAGTTACCACTTGGGGCATCGAGTGTGTAGTGGCCAGGGGTGCTGCTAAACATCCTGCAATGCACAAAGCCCCTCCCAACAAAGAATTATCCATCCCCCAATATCAGTAGGGCTGAGGCTGGGAAACGTGCTCTAGGGTTTCCAATACAGACCTTCTACTTTCAAATGATGTCATGCCACTTTATATTTAACATAAGCAGCTTACAATATAGTGTTTCCACGTAGCCCCTTCCATCCGTAGTGCTCTTGTGGGCATACATTGTACTTCTCCCTGTATTATAAACCCCGCAATATACTGTTGCTGTTTTTGCTTTAAGCAGTCCAGTAAGGACATTTTTACATGAGGGAAAAAATACCTAGTTGTTACTCATATGTTTTCGGAACTCTTCATTCTTTGTGTAGGTCCAAATTTCCACCTGGTGTCTTTTCTTCCCATGGGGAGATTGCTCTCAGGTGTCTTGCAGTGTAGGTCTGCTGGCAACGTTCTCTCAGCTTTGGTTCGTCTGAAAACTGTAATTTGCTTTCATTGTTGGAGTGTATTTTGGTTTGGTATAGTATTATTCTCCATTAGCAGTTTTTAAAATATTCTATGAGCTATCATTCCGTTGTTTTTTTGTTTACATAGATTATGAAAAATAAAACTTGTTCATTAATATAAGACTTTTTAAAAAATCTGTATATTTTAGGGAGTATTTCAGGGTTATATTGTTATTGAAAAATAGTAACAAAAGTTTCATGCACCCTGCTTAGATTTTGTAAACAGACTTGTTTGTGCTTTGTGTTTTTTCCTTTTCTTTTTTTCTATTTTTTTCTCCTTCACTCCCTCAAAAACTTGGGGGAACAAGTTACATCTCTGAACCACAGCTTCCTCACCTGTCAAATCAGGCCATCAACGATTCTCACAGGTTTGCTGTGAAAGTGAAGTGCGATAGAGGGTGTAACATGTCCAGGCCTTGAAAGGACACTTAAACACGATCCCGTGGTACACGGGCAACCTCCTTTCTGACCTCGGGCTTCACACGGGGCAGCAGCTCTGTGTAGACACGTTGCCTGCCCTCCACACACTCTCGGGAGCCAGGGGAGCCGGGGAGGACCAGGAATGAGCACTGTTGCTCACGGTTTCTGTTCCTACCTAGAGGTCACATGTTGCTTTTAAATAAATCCGATCTTTTACTCAAGCAAGATTGGAAGATATTTTCTGAGGATACTTCCCCTATTAATTTCAATCATTTGAATGTAGTAAAACTCCATGACATCTTATATTTTACATAATTTACATATTTCACTTGTTCAGGATGCTCTTCCCTCCAATTAGGGTAAAATTATATTCATTTTCCATTTCTCAGTTGTGCATATGAGCTACAGTATTTAAGTAACAGGTTTTCATATTAGGAAAATCAGTACTAGTTTTGGGTAGTGGGGGTCCAAAATCAATAGTAAAAACAGTAATAATCAACAGTAAAAACAGTTCTTTCCAATGGACCTAATTATCTTAGAATATACATTAACAACATTCTTATTAAAGGATGCATTCATTAAAATGCTTTCTCATCCTGGCTGGGTGGCTTAGTTGCTTGGAGCATCGTCCAGTACACCAAAAGGCTGCGGGTTCAGTCCCTGGTCAGGACACATATCTGGGTTCCAGGTTCCATTCCCCGGCTGCACAGTGTATGGGAGGCAACGATTGATGCCTCTCTCTCCCTCTTTTCCTCTCCCTCTGAAATCAGTGAATATATCCTCAGGTGAGGACTAAGCACTAATAAAGTAAAGTAAAGTGCTTTCTCTCTCCCAGCAAGATAAACTGCCTGGGGAGTGCTGACGTGTTTTCATAGATAGTATTTTGCATCCCTAAGAGTGGGTTGGTCTGCTGTTTTGGGTTCATACCCGGCCATGGGCAGCCGCACTCTGACAGTTGTTGTAAATATGCCCTCCTGTGTTGCCGCTCTTCTCCCCAGTGGGCCTTCGGTGTGACGCTGTGGGAGCTCATGACGCTGGGCCAGACGCCCTATGTGGACATCGACCCCTTTGAGATGGCCGCTTACCTGAAAGATGGTTACCGAATAGCCCAGCCCATCAACTGTCCTGACGAACTGTAAGTTTTTCTGAGCTTGAAGACCTGGGTTGCATTCCTTTTCCAATATTGGGATAAAAGGAAAAGAGCAGGTGTCCAGAGACTTCCCTTTTGACAATAACGATTTTTTGGACTTGAATTAGACTCTCCTAGAGAGCCACAAAGTCAGCCAGACTCATTCACTCTTTACTGCATTTGGCACGAGGACTTGTTGCATCTCAAATTTGTAGTGCTTAATCTAACCCAAGAGAGTAATGTATAGTGAGAAAATGCTGAATGTTTTGTGGGTTATTCTGTGGACAGTCAGTGCTGATTTTTATTTATACAGCCTTAAGAACATACTTAGTTATATAAAGCCTTTCTCATTGTCATCTTGCCGTGCCCCTTGGTGTCAGTTGATATACAAGGAAGATGTTTTGGGCTAGCACGTGAGACAATTCCTATTTCCTGCTTTCACGACGTAGCCAGTCTTCCCACCTAGTGGGGTTGAGGTGGGCAGGACACTGGTCAGGGCGATTGAGTGCACAGGTGAGTATGGTCTCAGTTCTAGAATCCCCTGACGGTCTCTACGCCCTAAAAAGGTGACAGCCTTTCTTTTGCACTGATTTTACTGCGGATCCAAGGTTCCTAGAGCTTAGATAAAGCTTTTCATTCCTCCAAGTTCTTTCTTTGAGCACTTAAATACAGGATAACAGGTATTTACATGAAATCTCTGTATTTGCTAATACATTTTTCTCTTCTCTGTTAAGTACAGTTGTCTCTGTTCCCCCCACCACTCCCCCTCCACCCCAGCCATCCCCACCCCCCACCGTCGATCCTACCCTCCTTTGACTTTGTCCATGTGTCCTTCATACATATTCCTCGACAACCCTTCCCCCTTCTTCCCTGTATTTGCTGATGTATTTTGGTGTACTCATGAAGAGTTGAAATCCACATGTAAAATCCAAGTAACTCATTTTAGCTCCTTTTCATTTTAGAACGGTCAACGGATAGTGATATTGATTGTTTTTTAGTATGTCATCCTCTTCCACACCCACATGTAGACAGAAAACGTAACTGGCATCAAATCGACTAAAAACTTCAGAGCAGTATATTGTCACTAGCCAAATTTCCTATTTTTGTCACTCTGCAGATTTGCGGTGATGGCTTGCTGCTGGGCCTTAGATCCAGAGGAAAGGCCCAAGTTCCAGCAGCTGGTGCAGTGTCTCACAGAGTTCCATGCGGCCCTGGGGGCCTATGTTTGACTCTCCTCTCGCAGTCCCACAGCATCCGGGTGGAAGGTGCCTGTCAGGGCTCACTGGGAGCCAGTCTTGGATGCTTCATCCATCACGCCACGCCATACCATGCCACGCCAGCAAAAGCACATTTGTCTTCCAGAACACCGTGCCTTAGGAATGCTTTAGAATCTGAACTTTTTAAGACAGACTTAATAATGTGGAATATTTTCTAGATATCACTTTTATTAGGTTGAACTGAAAAGGTTTTTGTAAATTTTTTGGCCAAAAATTTTTAAAACATAGTAACTTTGGACTAGGGGTACATTCTTACAAAATAAATAAACAGTGTTTAAAATTGTTTAAACACTTGGAATAGCTGTCTTAGTGCCGATTGCTTTTTATTTTTTGTCTTCGTCAAGGCAATGTAGGTTACTCACCTTTGAAGTTTTTGAAATATTTATCACTAGTGTTGGGAATGGTTGGTCTTCGAGACGCCGTCCTCCTTCTTAAGTAAAGAAAAGCAGCAGAAAATGTCATCTGGTTGGCATTCTACAGGAGAAGGCAATATTGGAGAAAGAAAACTTAAAAGCTAGAATGGAAAAAAAGAAATTAAAAAATACTTATTAGAAACAAAAACAACCCTTTCGTGGAATATTGTTTATTTTTTTTAGTTTTTAATGAAAAGGAGTTCTGCTTTTCCATTTTTGAGGAAGTAGGAATTGAACTCATTGAAACATCCTCAATTTGGCCGAAATTAGCTTTTCTATGAACCAGAAGTGGGTTGGGTGCAGGTCAGTAGTAAAGAACGGTGACGTATTTATTTTTAGTCTCTGGAAAGGGTGACAGTACAACTTCAGAAAGTGCAGTCATGTGTCTAAGAATCCCTTCTAATGCACCTGCAGCAGTGCTGTGCACAGTCGGGGCTTGAGCTGTTGTGGATTAAAAAATGTAAACTGGTAAGTTTTGTGCTTATCTTCAAGGCTGGCTTAAGTATAAAATTGTCTTTTAAAACACTTGAAAAATTAAAGGATTTGTTTTATATTATGGCAGCATTGAAAATATCATTCCTGATCAATGATTGGTTGTGTCTGGTGAGTCTTCGAACATGCGACAGATAGATGCCACGTTTCATTTCACAGGGGTTTCACTCAGGCCCACAGACCTCGAGGCAGTTACAGCTAACTCTGCTCAGCCCCCAGCTTCTAATAAGCAGTTGGGATTATGATTACAAAGAAGCACTGCAGCACTGAAACGTCTCCAAAACCATTGAATTAGGGGTGTGTGCATTGGTGCTTGGTTCTATTGGTAGTTGGCCTAATGCAGAGTCGAGTGGGCCTCCTCAATAGCTAGGCCTGAGTGAGGGTGCCTCGCTCTGCTCCCATCCTCACAGATGTACAAGGGAGGGAGCGTAGCAGCTGGAGGGTTTTGCTTTGTTAAAGAAGCTTTATGAATTAGCACATCTGGAAAAACAGCTCACACAGTACATGCTCTGCCAGGAGAAGGCCAGGAGCATGATTTTTCTGTGGGCTATTTATTAACACTGGTTCTTTGATTTCATAAAGGACTCAGCTCCCCAGTGGCTGGTTTTTAAGAAGCTCCTTGAACTGTTTGTAAGTTACAGATGTTTTCATTCACAACCTGCAACCTTAGAAGGCATTCAGTCAGCCGGATTATTTAGTACTAACTATGGATTCTACACAACTTGAGCATCCTTCCAACATCCAGTGCATTCTTTTTTTGTGTTCACGTTAGCCTGTTGTTTAGAAATCACAGTTCTATGTACAAGATCAGTTCAGAGGAAAAAAGTACTGACATCTGACTTCTATCCCAAATTAGCAAGTAGTAAGAGGTACTCTCCATTACCTGGCATGTGTGGTGCCTCTGAACTTATCATTTTGTGTTTGAAAACTGTTTTATATATGTGTATTTGTTTTATAGTAGGTGTCTCAAGAGTTTAAATAGATTTTTCTTGCTGAGCTACTTGGAGCCATTGTTTTATACATTTTTTGGTACATTGACATGGGAAGAAAAGAGCAGTCATAAGATTTTCATGGCAGGTCTTCGTCCAGTTGTTTTGTTGTAGATTGTGAATGTTACTGAGCACACTTTGCAGAAAATGTTTCCTTTAGGAAAGAAGCAAATTGACAGAGCACTGATGTGATATTATAAGCTGGCTGTAGTCACGTAGAGCTGTATGGTGTTCTATCCTTTCTTCTAACACCCCTATTATAAGAATATTTCATTTGTAGAAGCAAGGAGGATTGGGCTATTTATTCAATATATGTATGAGTGCTCACTGTATATTTGGCTCTCGAGATATGCAGGGAACAAAGCGGATGAGGTTCTTCCCTTTCTAGGTCTTCTATTCTCGTTAGAAGAAGCAGATAGTGAACACAAGACTTTGGTAAGTGCGATGAAAAAATACACGGAGCGATGTCAGAGAGCGTAACTTCAGATACACTGTTCAGTCAGGCTTCTCTGGGCAGGCGGCGTGAGCAGAGATCTGGGTGAGAGGAAGGCGGCTATGAGAAGGGTATTTGCAGAGGTCTCAAAGCAGGAACAAGCTGGCCTGCAGGCTCGGCCCTTCCTGTTTACCCCCGGGCTGCCACTGCTGGCAGGAGAGAACAGAGTCAGCATGGCTCCAGTGCAGTTAGGGAAGGGAGGGTTCCCCATGAGGGCTGAGGGACACAGGGACAGACAGCAGGGCCTTGTAAGCCATGGGACACATTTTATTTTTCTACATACAATGGAATTTCATTCAAGGACTTTTTTTTCAGTAAGGGATTGATTGACATGGTCTCATTTGTCATTTAAAAAAGATTATGCCAAAGTGAAGATTGCATTGTCGGGAGACAAAGATGAAAGTAATGAGACTTCTAAGAAACTTGCATAGTTTAGGAAAGGAGAGATGGTGGTTTGGGAGATTAGAAGGGGCAGATTGGAGACTGGTTTTGAGTATAACAGGCGGGACCTGGATCCATGGGATGTTGGTGGGGTGGAGAAGGAAAGAGAGGGGTCGGGGCTGACTAGTGTGGGGCTTGAGCATCTGGCTACATGGCCAGACTACGTAGTGAGATGGAAAAAAACTCCAGGAGGAACAGGATTCTGCTATGGCAGAGGATCAGTAATTCATTGTAGGCTGTTTGAGTTGCCAACTGGCCAACTAAATGGCGATTTTGAGTAGATAGATGAGAGTCTGTAGCTCGGGGAAGCGGTCTCATTGGAGATATCAGTGTAGGAGTGTAACTTACGGACCGTATGGAAAGCCGTGGTACTGGATGAGCCTGCTTCAGGAGTTAGTGTAGATGGAGAGGAGATCCTCGGACAGAGTCCTGAGCACGCCAGCATTTAATGGTCTAGTGAAGGAAGAAGAGATACCAAAAAAGACTGAGAAGAAGCCACTGTAGTTGGAAAAAGCAACAACCAAAACAGGAAAATGAGGTGTCATGGAAGCCCAGGGATGAAAACATTCCAAAGTGGAAGAAGAAGCCTGTGTGGGACTTAGCCTCATGGCAGGTATTGACAAAACTGGTAGGGATCTGAGCAAGTGGAGGTCGGAGCACAAGGTGGGAAGGCGGGGATCCTGCTGTGGTCAGCGCTGTGGAGAGTCTCACTGTGAAGGGACATGGAGCCGTAACTAGAGAAGATCAAAGAAGTTTTGGGAGGTTTTTTGGTGGAGGGTGAGGAAAGGGAAGAGAGCATGTTTGTTTTCCAGATGAAGGAACAGGCCCCAGAAAACCTTTCACAGGCTAATGAGAATGATACCTGTAGCAGAGGGGAAAAAAATCCCTTTGGAGTGTTGGACACACTTCTTTCTTGCCCTTGGGTCCACAAGCATGAAGGCCTTTCCACTCGATGCCCCCTTTGGTTGTGGTAAGCGTTATATTTTTAATGGGAAAATAATGTGAGGATGAGGTGCACAAAACTTCAAACGTCCCTACTGTGAAAATCTGCTGTATTGACTGACCTGGAAACTTAGACCCATCACGGTCCTCTTGCTGGCTGCCATCTTTTGCCCCATAGCCTTCGGAACTGCTTAACTGACCTTGGAGCTTAACCCATCCATCCAGCCTCTGTTGGAGTAACGGTTCCCAAAACAGAGCTGCCGTGCCTGCTTGGAACTCTTCAGCAGCCTCCCAAAGCCTTCAGGGTACAGTGAGAACTGCCCCATGCACAGTCTCTCCCTCCTCTCCTGCGTCTCCCCCAGCTCACTTCTGCCTGAGCGCATGGCGCTGTTTCACAGGTTCTTTCTTTTGCATGTGCTGCTTCTCTTAGAATGCCACGCTTCACTTTAGGTGGCCTGGGCACCCAGGACGCTCCTCTGACACCTGTGACACCTTAGCCTGCTCCTGCAGGAGCTTTTCAGCCTTGTTCCCTGGGTTTGCACTCTGATAAAGGCACGACAGGGCATATATATATATATATATATTTACTGCTTGGCTGTCCATGTTTTGGGAATAAAAACTTGTGTTTTCACTCAGGTCTGAATCGCCATTGCCTAATTAGCACTGGACATATGGTAGGATTGAGTGATGAATTGATGAGTAAAAATATCTAAATTTACTTAAGAGAGCAATAGAGAGACTTTAAAAAGCCTGCCAATTCCTTTAAAACATGATCTCATATTTAAAGTATTGTGTTCTATCACTAGTGTGATATTTGTATTCAAACTTGAAGAGTTTTCAGTTTTATGTGCAGTAAACCAATAAGGCATGAAATAGTGAGGTCGATTGGAAGGGAAGACCATAATCCCACCCCACTGCTGGCTTAAGCACCCCCTTCCCCCGTCCTCATTTCCCAGTACCCTTTTTACTTCATTTTCCTACTTTTCCTTCGGTCACAGGAACAATTAGCCGGATTGCAAGTTGTGCTTCATACTTCTCTACAAGGTCACTTTTGTTGGGAGTTACAATGTAAATCGTTGACTTTGGAAGACTGTTTTCCAGGTGTTATTCTCACCTGCCCCTTACTCTTTAAACAGTTGCTTATTAATAATTTTTGTTTCTACACTCATTTTTGCCTTTAGTATTTCAGGATAACATTGAACTTAGTTTTCTGGGACACATGAACACGCTGCACGAGTGTGCCGAGCAGTCATGCACTGCTTAACCGATGGGGTTACCTTCTGAGAAAAGTGTAGTTAGGTGACTTCATCATTGTGTAAGCACCATACAGTGTACTTGCGCAGACGTAGCTGGTACAGCCTACTGCTGTAATCGCGTGTGCTGTGCTTTTGTATAACCGACAGCCCAGCATCACCACGAACACATGAGTAATGCATTGTGCTACGTGCGACCTTAAGGCAGCCACTGTAATACTGGGTGATAGGAACTTTTCAGCACCATTGTAGCCCTGTGGGACCATGTTGTGTGTATGGTCTGGTGTTGACAGAAATGTCATTATGCCACTGATGACTGTACATACATTTTACATTTAAGTAAACTGAATCTGTGGGCCTCTACTTTGCTTCTGAGAGTGATATTCTTTAAGTAACTCAGGCTAACCAGGCCTAGGCAGCCTAATGGAAGATACTGGGTTGGCCAGAAAGTTCATTTAGTTTTTTTCCATGTGATGGCTCTAGTAGGGCTTAGTTGTCTTTAACTTCATTTGAAACAATTTTGTTAAATTGTATTGTGACAGCTGGCACATCAGTGTGCATTTAAAAAATTCAAAATTGGTGATTTTTGTGTAGCCACTTTAATATTTAAGATGGAAGAAAATATGCAACATTTTTGGTGTATTATGCTTTATTATTTCAAGAAAGTAAAAATGCAACTGAAATCCAAAAATAGAAGACTTGTGCAGTGTATGGAGAAGGTACTATGACTGATTGATCATTTCAAAAGTGGTTTGCGAAGTTCCTTGGTACTATTGACGTCTTGGCCAAATAATTCTTTGCTGTGGGGCTGTCTCATGCATTGGAAGATGGTTAGCAGCATCCCTGGCCTCTACCCACTAGAAGCCAATAGCGGGAGACAGCCAACATACTCAAAATATCCAAATCAACAAAGTTATGGGTGAAAATGAAAAATGTGTCTTATTTTATGGAAAAAACTAACAGACTTTTGACCAACCCAATATCTCCTAACCCTTCAAAGAACAGATGTTAAAAACTTATTTTTTTAAAGAAAATGGGAATTGATATTTGAAACTATTTCTCTTTGAGCAAATAATAAAAAATATGCCATTTGCTCATACTTGGTTAATCCAGTATTTCAAAACTAAAGCATTTTTTAAAAACTTTTTATTGATCTGAAAGAGAGAGAAACATTGATTTGTTGTTCTGCTTATTTATGCATTCATTAGTTGATTCTTGTATGGGTTCTGACCAGGGATCAAACCCACAACCTTGGTATATTGAGATGACACTCTAACCAACTGAGCTACTTGACTAGGGACAAAACTAAAGTATTTTTTAATGATTTGTTTTTTAGAGGGATAAACACTCCCTGGTGATGTATCAAAATTGGGGGAAAATAAAAGAACTTTCTCCTTAAAAAAGAAAATTAGGGGACTTCGGTCAAAATAGAGGCGTAGGTAGATACACTATGCCTCCTCGCACAACCAAAAGAAGGACAACAACAAATTTAAAAACAAAAAACAACCAGAACTGACAGAAAATCGAACTGTATGGGAGTGCGACAACCAAGGAATTAAAGAAGAAACACTCCCCCAGACCGGTAGGAGGGGCGGAGATAGGCAGCCGGGCAGAGAGGACTCGCTGCAAGATGTTGGCTGGCGGGCCGGGGCAGGCAAGGTGCGGCTGGTGAACCGGGCGGTCCCACACCCACGTGTAGATAAACTGGGAGGAAAAACTGGGAATGAGACTGCTCAACCCAGGGTCCCAGCACCGGGAAGTAAAGTCTCAAAGCCTCTGATTGAAACGCCTGTGGGGGTTGAGGCGGCAGCAGTGGGAGAGACTCCCAGCCTCACAGGACAGCTCATTGGAGAGACCCACAGGGTCCTAGAATGTACACAAGCCCACCCACCTGGGAATCAGCACCAGAAGGGCCCAATATGACTGTGGGTAGCAGGGGAAGTGACATTGTTCCCTCTTGGACCCCTCCCCCACAAACTGTCACACGCAGCAACTTGGGTTGCCCTGCCCTGGTGAACACCCAAGGTTCTGCCCCTTACTACGTAACAGGTGCGCCAAAACAAAAAAAATGGCCCAAATGAAAGAAGAGATCAAAGCTCCAGAAAAAATACAACTAAGCGATGAAGAGATAGCTAACCTATCAGATGCACAGTTCAAAACACTGGTAATCAGGATGCTCACAGAATTGGTTGAATTTGGTCACAAATCAGATGAACAAATGAAGGCTATGCTAAGTGAAATAAAGGAAAATGTACAGGAAACCAAGAGTGATGGGAAGGAAACCGGGACTCAAGTCAATGGTGTGGACCAGAAGGAAGAAAGAAACATTCAACTAGAACACAAGAAACAAGAATTCAAAAAAATGAGGAGAGGCTTAGGAACCTCCAGGATGTCTTCAAACGTTCCAATATCCAAATCATAGGGGTGCCAGAAGGAGAAGAGGAAGACCAAGAAATTGAAAACTTATTTGAACAGATAATGAAGGAGAACTTCCCCAATCTGGCAAAGGAGACTTCCAGGGAATCCGGGAAGCCCAGACAGTCCCAAAGAAGTTGGACCCAAGGAAGCACACACCAAGGCACATCATAATTAAGTTACCCAAGATTAAAGATAGAGAATCTTAAAAGCAGCAAGAGAAAAGGAGACAGTAGCTTACAAAGGAATGCCCAGCTGATAATAAGACTGTCAGCTGATTTCTCAAAAGAAAACTTACAGGCAAGAAGGGGCTGGAAAGGAGCATTCCAAGTCATGAAAGGCAAGGACCTACATCCAAGATGACTCTACCCAGCAAAGCTTTCATTTAGAATGGAAGGGCAGATGAAGTGCTTCCCAGATAAAGTCAAGTTCAAGGAGTTCATCATCACCAAATCCTTATTATATGAAATGTTAAAAGGACTTATCTAAGAAAAAGAAGATAAAAAATAGGAACAATAAGATGACAACAAACTCACAGTTATTAATAGTTGAACCAAAAACAAAAACAAAGCAAACAACTAGAACATGAACAGAATCACAGAAATGGAGATCACACGGAGGGTTATCATCAGGGGAATGGGTGGGAAGAGAGGAAAAAGGTACAGGGAATAAGAAGTATAAATGGTAGGTAGAAGATAGACAGGGGGAGGTTAAGAATAGTATAGGAAATGGAGAAGCCAAAAACTTATATTTATGACCCATGGACATGAACTAAGGGGGTGGAATGTGTGTGGGAGGGGGTGTGCAGGGCAGAGGGGAATAAAGGGGGGGAAATGAGACAACTGTAATAGCATAATCAATAAAATATATTTAAAAAAAAAAGGAAATTAAGGCTGACTCCTTGGTACCTTAATGTTACATTTGGAATCAATTTTTTTTGCATTGTTCTGAGTACTTTTTGTCTTCTGCCTTCTTGGCTTCACGATTAAGCATAGGCTTACATCATTAGGGATAACATTTGACTGCAAGTGATTGAAATCCAGTTCTAATCAAATTCTTAACCAAATTTAGGGTTATTTCTCTGCTACAACAGATCCAGAGAGATGAACCATGGCTGGTGCATGGCTCCCAGGATATCGTCCAATACCCTGTCTTCCCCATTTTTGCTGCTCTGCCATCTTTAACATGTGTTTGTTCTTAGCCCTCCCTCTGCCCCCACCGGGGACCTAGACCTTTACTAGGTAGGAAAATGGGAAGAGAATGAAAAGGCAGAAGGTGTGAGTTAGCTGACTGCTGTTTATGAGGAGACTGTTAACTTCCTCGTTGCATACTTCCCTCAACATCATACTGGCCGGAACTGCAGCACAGGGGCACCCCTCGCTGTTAGGCATCTTGGGAAACTAGGTTTTATTGTTTCCCCCAGCAGTTTTATTGAGATATAATTACGTATCACCCATTTAAAGTGTGCAATACAATGCTGCTCAGTATGTGCCGAGTTGCGCAGCATCACTACAATCTCATTTTACCATGAGATTTCTTTTCCCCAAAAGAAACCCCACATTCAGTAGCGGTTAGTCCTAATTCCAGCCCCACCCCCAGCTTTCAGCAGCTACTAATCTTTCTGTCTCTGGATTTAACTGTTCTGGACGTTTCACATAGGCGGAATCATACAATCTGTGGCTGTTTGTGTCTAGCTTCTTTCACTTAGCATAGTATGCTTGAGGTTCATTCATGTTGTATGGATAAATACTATTAATTTGTCAGTTTATGCACATTTCAGGGAATGTGTTGTTTTTTTAGCACATTCTTACCCTGACTGTTGGGCAACTAGCAGTGTGTGCTTCTGTGCAGAAATGGGTGATGGACTGGAATCAGCCCCCTTTCGGCACTATCTGTAATGCTTCAAAGGTTTCGTGAGGGCCTGGCTGAGTAGCTCTGTTGGTTAGAGCATCGCCCCGATACGCCAAAGTTGCAAGTTCAGTCCCCGGTCAGGGCACGTACAGGAGTCAGCCAATGAATGCATAAATAAGGGAACAACTAATTGGTGTTTCTCTCCCTTTCTCCCTTCCTCTCTCTAAAAATCAATCAATCAATTTTTTTTTAAGTTCTGTCAGATATGAGAGGAAGTGCAGTGACTGTGAAGGCTTAATGAATGTAGAGAGTGCCCAGTCAGGTCGCTTTAAGTTAGTGTGTGCTGCCTTTGTTCATTTATTGCTAGATCACATGAATTTATTGGACTGCGTTGTGTATATCTCTATTTAGACAACATTTGCCTTCATGTAAGATTTGTTAATTTTCGGATTGAAACTACTTGGCCACAGAATTACTTAATACACATTCAAAGAACACCTTAGAATTTGTCTACGAAACTCAGAGAATAGGAGGCTCTGGTAGACTTGAGGAGGAACTGGCCATGGGCCCTGGCCCCAGAGAAACGCCAAGGTCATTTGATATTCTGAATAAAGTTTCTTTTACTCTGACTTTGCTCGGGCCAAATGGGTTTGACTTGACCTTAATCTCTTCCTCAGGAAGTACAGTGTCTTGATAATCCTGTAGTTTAGGTTCTGTGTTGGAATCTCTAGGCAGTGTCCCGCGACCTTTGCTCTTTTTTTTTTCTTCTTCTTCCCAAGAAAGACCCACAGATGACTTAGCAGAACGAAGGGCAGCCTTATTTGCCCTGACGGACATTCTCGATCAGCTAAGCAGATGCTTGTCTTGTGTTAAGCACTCCCTAGGGTCCTTCTTGCCCCTTCTGGGAAGGCAGGAAAAGGAGGAGACGGGGCTGCAGTCTGGCGCTCTAGGCTTTGTGGGAGCCTAGTCCTGGCTCCGCCTCAGGGCCGTCCTCTGGCCACTTGGAACTTACTCCTGTTCTTCAGCGCCCCTTTGTTGCCAGCCTCGCCGCCTGGCTCCCGCATCCTATGTCCCTGGACCTCATTCTCTTTCCACAGGATGTGATATTTCAAGTTCCTTTAAACAATATAATAAGATTTAAAAGTAGCTATTAAATTGTTTTTTTTCCCTTACAGCCACCTTAGCATAGCATTGCATTTTTAGAGCTAAAAGGAGGGTAACCTAACACTTTTATTTTACAAACAAGGAAACAATTCAGTTTCACTTCCTAGACACAAGATAAAAAAAAAAAATAGGCTCTTTCTCTTGTTGGTGATTTTTAAGGAGGTAGATGTTCTTTCCCGGAAAGGGGAATTAATTTATTGGAATAGCCATCAATGCTCCAAAAGTGGGTATTTAACATATAGCTGTCAAATTAGTGAATGTTTATTTGATTTGATTTTTTAGACCTTTGGGCAGTTTGGTATTATTGGAGCATAGTGTTCAAGGCAGGGAGCAGCAAGAGAAAGATTCAGAGAGCCAGTGGCAGGTGTGTCATGAAGGGCCCGGCATGGAGGAGTCAGACTTGGCTGTGTAGGTGATGGAGGTCGGTGGTGTGGTCACGTTTGTTTTAGCAATGTTTGTGACGGGGCCATTGCTTACTGTGTGCAAGGCCTTGTGCCGCTTACTTTATGTGTTATCTCATTGAATCCTCACATTCCTGTTAAGTATTGTCACCATCTTTATTTCAAAGTGCAGCTGAGGGAGGCTGATACAGGTTGCACAGGTAGTACATAGGGGAGCTGTGATTTTAATCCAGGGAGTCTGACCAGAGCACAGAGAAGACACCTTTACCGAGAGGGCTACAGGAGGGAGTGGGATATGGTGGGAGACCGTACCTCGGCCTCAGCATTTGTAGACATGCCAGAGGTCGGATGGACCGCTGATAAACATCATGAGAGTTTGGAGCCTTTACGGGGGGCTTTGCAAGGAAGCTGACCAAGATCACACAGAAGAGGAGCTGAGCTGAGGTTGGAGATAAGAAATCTGTGGAGGCATTGCCCTGATCGGCTCCAGCATTCTTCTGCACAGATTTGGCCGTGGTAGAATCTGCTGTAACAGGGAATGGGTTACGTAGGATAAACGTGCACTTCTCTCTCACATCACAGCCCAAAGGGAGGAGGCCAAGGCTGGTGGAGCGGCTTAGGGTCCTGTGTCCCTTCTGTAGATTGCCATTCCATAGACAGTGCTAGTAAGGCTCTGCCACATCAGTGGCCTGGCTCCTGAAAGGGGGTAAGAGAAGTGGGAAGCAAGTAATTCCCTTTTAGGTGAGAGAGAGAGAGAGAAAAGCTGTCCACATCAGTTCTGCTTGTATTTCACTAGTGAAGGAGGTCTGGGAAATGGGTCTGGCTGGGCAACCATGCCCCCAACTAAAACCCTGTTACTGTGGAAAAAGAGAACAGATTTGGGGAACCAGCTAGCAGTCTGCTACGGAAGGTAAAGGTGACTGTGGGCTTGGTGGAGAACTGGAGTTTTGCTATGCAGGTGTGAGGATAACAGTGCAAGAGAGTTGAGGGTGTTGATGAGTCACGTGGTCCGCTAAGGACTCCAGCTCAGCAAGGCAGGGCAGAACATCGAGGGCCCGGAAGCCTTGAGGCTCGGAGGTTGCAGAGTAGATGCGAGATGAAAGGAGAAAATGGTGGGAATAGGGCTAGTTCTTTGTGGTTAGGACAGGATCTGGAGTTGGATGTCCAGGTGGCTTAGTTCTGGGAGACCAGGCCCGTGGTGGAGCCATGGGTTTAGGAGGTTGACGTGGCGAGCTGAGGAGGGCTCCCAGAGTCGAGGCAGCCACAGCACGTTTGGAGTGCCCTGCGCCGCGTCTCAGACTTCCTGTCATGGCACTCAGTGCCCTTCACATCTGGCCCCTGGCTCTCCCACCCCCCCGCCCCCCGTCCTCTCTAACTAGTACTGAATCAGTGTTGGTTTTCCACTTCCCTTCAATCCACTATTTTTTTAAATACGTAGGCATTTTCTGTTTTTTTAAAGATTTTATTTATTTATTTTTAGAGAGGAGGGAACAGAAGGAGAAAGAGAGGGAGAGAAACATCTGTGTGAGAGAAACATCGATTGGTTGCCTCTCGTACACGCCCCGACCAGGGGCCAAACCCACAACCCAGGCACATGCCCTGACCAGGAATTGGAACCATGGACCTTTTGGTTTGTGGGACAGTGTCCAACCAAGTAAGCCACACCGGTCAGGGCCACTTCCTATCAATTTAGGTAACTCCCCCTCACCTATAAAAACCACCGCACAAGTCATCTCTTGATCCCTAGCCTCTTCAAGTCTCTGTCTGGCTACCAGCTGCCTTCTACCTCTGCCTATACATAGTCTGCAACTTGACCCTGTATGTATACGTACTACACATCTGCTGACTGGCAGTTTCTTTGCTTATGTTCATACTAAATTTTGGAGGCAGACAGTCTGATTGGCTTAACTCGTCTCACCCTTCGCACTAGACCAAAGCTAACCTGTATGTCAGCCGCCGTCAGCTGATCAGTCACGTGCAGGAGAGCAGAGTGGGCAGGTCTGGACTCCAACCCAGCTGCTTTCCACGCGGGTTCAGTGTCGAGGCGGCGACCTGTAGGTGCGGAGCGGTGGAAGGGCTGCGGCCCCATCATTGCTTTACCATCCCGCCGGGCCGTGAGTACGGTGGGGGTTTCTAGGGAGACAGAAACCCTGGCTGGCTGTTTGTCCCTACTACTCAGGAACAGCAAGTTTATACTTCACTGGAGGGATTTGGTCATTGCTCTGCTCATTCAACTAGAACAACTGAGAAACTCCGCCCGGGCCTGGTCACTGAGAAGGCAAGGAGGTCATCCTGTCTTCCCAGTCCAGTAGTAGAGAAGGGTGGAGGCAGGCCCAGGGCACATAACCAGCCAGCTATGGTGAAGTGTCTGTGGGAGGAAAGGCTCTGAAGCTGTGGACACCCCCAAGGTTCTGACTGCAGAGAGCCTTCCTCAAGGACTGAATGGAACCTAAAAGCCTGAGCATCTGGGGAGGGCGTCTCCAGCAGCGCCCCTGCTCTAAGGAGGAACAGCTCAAGCCACTGCCTGTGGGTGGCCAACCCTTCTGTCCATGAGTTTGGGTTTCCAATTGGCCCCAGCGGTGCTATGAGAGACTGCGTCTATGAACCTCAAGGCTCCCTCCCCCAACCCTTGCCCCTCGAAACCCAGTGGCTTGGACCACCCGGTCCCAGGGTATGACTGCAGCTTAGCACTCTCCCTGGACTTGGGCCTCGTCTTGACAGTAAGGAAACCACTTGAGGCATCAGCTGGAATCAGGCTGCCTTCCTTCATTTTCCCCCTTCCTATTTTTATTAAAATTTTTGTTTGTAAATCCAGTCTTTTCTATCCAAGAATCTGTTTTTTGGAAAACAAATACTTCATTTCCCAGAGTAAAAACCCCAAACACCCATCTTGCGGAAAGCTGCATTCCCCAAGAGTCAAGGGGGATTTCTCTTCTCAGGATGGTGAGGGGAGTCTGGCCAGCTCTCCAGGCCCCAGTTATCATGGTGGCCCCCAGGGCAGGACCTGGGAGCCACTGAGGGTCAGGCCTGTGGCAGTCTCAGCAGGCTGGCTCTCACGCAGCCTCCCCAGAGCTGGCTCAGAGACCTTGGCCCTGAATCCTTGAGGGAAGTCCCTGCCGAGGCCTGGCGTGAGAAGCAGCCCCTCACATGCTCCCATCCAGTTGTCCAGAGCCCCTGCCCATCCTCTCGCCCCCTCAGGAAAACAGACATCTGCTCTCTTCCCTGTGGTTTCCCAGGTAAGGAAGAAGCCCTGGACTGTCACAGAGTCGCCTACTACACTTATTTTATTTGGGAGTCTGTCATTCAGATGACACCATTCAGTGCTACTCAGTATGAGAGATCAGACTCGGCTCCTCTTTCTCTTGCCCCCACACTCCATCCACTCCTAAAGTGTGTCTGCGGCCCCTCCTCACTCCATCACTGCTGCCTGGCCAACTACAGCCCCTTCCACTTCATTCCATTCTGCTCGTAGCTGCCTGACCCATCCTGTGATGGGATGTTCCTGACCAAGGGCCTGGCTGGATCATCACAAGAGACAAGCATGGCTTCAGCCTGTTTCTCCAGAACAGCTGGAGATGCCATAATCCTGGGCAGGAGCTGCAGAAGGAATTGCACAGGAAGGGTTGCCTCCCTACTCTGGAAACGAGGTGAAGGGAGGAAGCCCCAGGAAACAAGCCCAGGCCAGGGTGGCTATCCGAGACAGAAGGACTTCCTGAGCTTCCTGAGGCTTTCTCCTCCCTCCCCCTTGCCAACACAATTGTCCTCTCACACCCTAGATCCCCTGGGCTCTTCTATTTCTGGTCTCCATCCTCTACAATTTTCCTGTCTTTGATGGCTTCCTCCTATGTCTGCGTGAACCAGGCCGTGACTTCCCTCCATTCTTAGTGCGGTGTCTCCCCTGCCTGGTGCCCTTATACTGCCTGGAAGAGTCAAGGGCTTGACCAGTCCTGTTGCATCTCATGGCTTCCTCTGGGTGCCATTGCCCCTGACATAGGACCACTGGTCTGTGGGGGTGGGGCGGTGGGCTGCTCTGTCTGCATGTCCTTTGACTCCCAGAGCTGCCAGATTCAATGGCCTTGCTAAGTCCTCATCTTCCTGACCCTACCAACCACATCACACTGCTCTACACCCTCTCCTCCATTAACATGGCTCTGCTGGGCTTTTCCTTCCTCTTACCTTCTACACAGGCTTCTGTCTCTCTCCTACTCCCCTGAATTGTGACAGATTCTTAGGGTTCCTATCCCAGTCCTCTCCATCTTACCCCTTAGTGATTCCATCTAAGCTCCGATAACTACTCAGTGCCCAGCACCTCCACACCTGGGTCTCTGGTCCAAGCCTTTTAAAATAGCACCAGCTCCCTCCACCCCAGCACAGACCACACAGAACAACCTTCCCTCCTTGGTCCTCCACCAGACCCTCCTTCGCTCCTGTTGCTCTTACTGAGTCATCCAGAGGCGAAATTCTTGAGTCTCTGACGAACCCTTTTCAGCTCCCCCACCCTCACAATGTCTCCAAGGTCGAAGGGGCCAAACTCTTCTATCATTTCTGCTTGCTTCCCTGTAACACCCTGGCTACCGGAGTTATCTTTTTCCTGTTTTGAAAATCACTGCAACATTTTTTTTAAACATTCTGAAAAATTGTTATGAGAAATATTTTGTCCCTCAACTAATATGAATCCATAGAATCAAAGATTATTTATTTATCATTTAAAAATTCTTTTTATTTTTCAGTACAGTTGAAGTACATTATTAGTTTCACATGTACACTCCAGTGATTAGACGCTCCATAACTTAGTGATCATTCCAATGAATCTTGTACCCATCCGACAACATACATAGTTACTAGAATATTATTGACTATATCCCCTATGCTGTACTTTTCATCCCCATGCCTATTCCATAACATCCAATTTGTACTTCCTAATTCCTTCATCTTTTTCACTCATCCCCTCTACACCCTCCCATCTGAGAACTGTCAAAATACTGTATCTATGAGTCTGTTTCTGTTCTGCTTGTTTGCTGTTTTTTATATTCAGTCATTGATAGATATGTATTTACTGCCATTTTCTTGTTAATATTTTTAATCTTTTTTTTCTTCTTAAAGAAAACCCTTTGACATTTCATATAATACTGGTTTGGTAGTGATGAACTCTTTTTTTTTAATTTTTTTAAATATATTTTATTGATTATGCTATTAGTTGTGCCCCCCCACCCTGCACACCCCTTCCCCCCCACACTCACCCTCTTTAGTTCATGTCCATGGGTCATGTATATGAGTTCTTTTGGTAGTGATGAACTCTTTTAGCTTTTTCTTGTCTGGGAAAACTTTACCTGTCCTTCGATTCTAAATGATAGATTTGCTGGGTAGAGTAATCTTGGTTATTGGTCCCTGCTTTTCATCACTTTGAATATTTTATGACAATCCCTTCTAGCCCACAACGTTTCTGTTGAAAAAATAGCTGACAGTCTTATGGGTGCCCCCTTGTAGGTAACTTTTTCTTTTGCTGCTTTTAAGATTCTCTCTTTGTCTTTAACCTCTGGCATTTTAATTATGATGTGTTCTGGAGTGGGCCTCTTTGGGTTCATCTTGTTTGGGACTCTGTGCTTCCTGGACTTGCATGTCTCTTTCCTTCACCAAATTAGGGAAGTTTTCTGTCATTATTTTTTCAAATGGGGGTCCAATTTCTTACTCTCTCTTTTCTCCTTCCAGCACCCTCTGATGTGAATGTTGGTATGCTTGAAGTTGTCCCATTGGCTCCCTATCCTATCCTAATGTGTTTATCCTTTTTTCTTTTTGCTGTTCTGATTGGGTGTTTTTTGCTTCTTTATATTCCAAATCACTGATTTGCTTCTCAGCTTCATTTATTCTGCTGTTGATTCCCTATAAGGTATTCTTCATTTCAGTTAGTGTGTCCTTCATTTCTGACTGGTCCTTTTTTATGCTCTTGAAGTTTTCACTAAGTTCATTGAGCATCCTTATAACCAGTGTTTGGAACGCTGTGTCTAGTAGATTGCTTGTCTTCATTTTGTTTAGATCTTTTTCTGAAGTCTTGTTCTATCCTTTCATTTGGGACATTTTTTGTTTTCTGCCTCCTTGTTCTGGCAGCCTCTCTGTGTTTGTTTCTATGTATTCGGTAGAGCTGATACATCTCCCAGGCTTGGTAGAATGGTCTAATATAGTAGGTGTCCTGTAGAGTAGAGTGGCACAGCCTCCCGATCACCCAAGCTGGGCACTCCAGGTGTGCCCTGTGTGTGGGCCGTGTACACCCTCCTATTGTAGTTGAGCCTTGATTGCTGTTGGCACCTCAAGTGGGAGGGATTTACCCACAGGCTGATCAGCTGCTAGAATGGGCTGTGACCACTAATCACCGGCCTCTATCCACCATGATCAGCTGTGCAGGGTTCCCCCCCACAAAGCAGAACTGACTTCAGCAGGGCTCTGGTGTCCACTGAGTCTGCCCCTTGGGCAGACACTATTGAGTGTGTCACTTGCGGAGGTAGTTCGGTAGTGATGCTTCAACGTGGTCTGAGCTGTCCACTGGTGTGCTGGCTCCAGGGCCTCCTTGGAAGTGCAGGCCAAGGTCAGTTGCCCTCTTTGTTCTGCCTGGGGCCACCTGGTATGAGCTACAAAGCAGTCTGCAGATGGCTGCTACTTGCACTGGGCTTGGCGGTACCCGGGGAGGCCAAGGTGTGAACCAAGGCCGCTGCTGCTAGTGCCAGGGCTGGGGGCACTTAGTGAGAGGTATGGGGCACGTTCAGGCCAGGTACTACTTGTTTGAGAGATTTTAGGAAAATCTAAAGCATGAACCAAGACAGGCCATTCATATGGAAAAGCCACTGGAAACAACTTGGGTGGGCATGAAAGTTGGGTGGGACAGGGCCTCAGGGAATCACCAGGGTGGGGCAAACAGGGTGAGCCAGGTTGGTGGAGTCCCAGATATGACACCTGCCTGCTGGCTCTGTGAGGGGAGGGCTCATGAAAGGAACCATGGCCTCTGCCAGCATTTCTGTCTGGGAGAAAACTGACCCCCTGAGCCCTTACCCTGATGCCAGACAATTAATTTCCTCCCCAGATGTCTCTAGTGCCTTTCAAGCTGCTGCCCCAGCACTGGAGCTCAGAGGGAATGAGTCTGAGTAACTCGAGTGCTTTAAGAGGAACTGCCTGGGACCTCTGCGGCCAAAGATATCCCTCCCAATTTTTATCTGCCACACATGGGTGTGGGATTAGCCCATTCCACATCTCTATCCCTTCTACCCATCTTGATGTGGCTTCTTCTTTAATTCCTTGTTGTTGGACTTCCATTCAGCCAGATTTCAGGCAGTTCTGAATGATGGTTCTATAGTTTAGTTGTAATTTGGGTGTGGTTGTGGGAGGAGGCAAATAATATTTACCTACACCACCGTCTTGCCCAGAAGTCTCAAAAACAGCCCTGGCTGGTGTGGCTCAGTGAATTGAGTGCCAGCCTGAGAACCAAAGGGTCACTGGTTCGATTCCCAGTCAGAGCACATTCCTGGGTTGTGGGCCCAGCCCCCTGTTGGCGTTGTACAGGAGGCAACCACGTATTGATGTTTCCTTCCCTCTCTTTCTCCCTCCCTTCCCCCCTCTCTAGATATAAATAAGTAAAATCTTAAAAAAAGAAGTCTCACAAACATGTATTTTTTTCATCTGTTCTATTGTAAGCTCCCCAAGCACAAAGGACCACACCATCCCCTCCTCTGCAACTTCTTCTAGTACTTAGGGTTTATTAAATGTATGATATCTTGAAGCAAAGAGTAATTTTACTGAGCACATAACCTTCCCCCTTCCACTGAGCAATATACAGATATGGAATTCATTATTCTAAGAGTTCTTACTGGCAGAAAAACAAAATCTAAATGTATTTAAAAGTCTTAGAGAAAGGCATGCCAGAGATGGTTTCTGAGACATACTCCTAAAAGAAACAGGGAAGGAGGGAGGAAGGGAAAGAGAGAGAGAGAGAATCATTAATGTTGATCTACAGCATGAGATGGCCATGTATAGGGAGTTTTTACATGAACCCCACTGATGGGGTGGGTAAATTTCTTACAGCTGTATCCCCATGACATTGAACAGTGTCTGTTCATGTATTCATTCAGCTTATATTTATGCATGTACCCAAGCTAACTAGAGTCTCTTGAGTTGCTTTTCTAGTAGTGATAACAAATTTGGCCAATAACCCTGACCTCTGGACCCTGACCTGAGACTACAGGCGCCTACTGGGGTTGGGCTGCTGCCTGTGGCCTTGAGCCACTAAGGAAATGACCTAGACATTACCAACTCCCTGCTCTAATTCACCAGCACAAACATCACCTAGAATGTCATTCTGAAGATTTGACACTCTTGGCTGACCTACCATGAAAGGGAGGCACTGGCAACTTCCATGATGACTTCATGACAAATGACCTTCCCTCCTTCCTGCACCAGTAACTAGGTTCTTTGATTAAAAAAAAAAAAAAAATTATGCAGTGAAATTAGAAAGTGCACAGTACTTTTGTTACAACTATACTTTCTCATCTAGGTATAGATATCAGGAAGTGGCTTTGGAATTGTTTATGAAGATCTAAGAAAAACATTATTTTTTATAACACATGTACTTCTGCAGTAAGCATTTTAACTCCCCATTGTCTGAGAGAAAATGCCAAGCTGTGGTTATGGGACTAGAGTTTATTGTCAGGTTAATTAAACTCTAACAACAAGAGAGTGAGAAAATATTTTTAAAGGGGATATTGCCTCTTCCTGCTCTATCTTCTATGTCTCTTAACCTGCCTTTAATTTTCCTCATTTTAACTTTCTGTACTACATTCTAGGTAACATTTTGTAACCTGCCTTCTGATTTATCAATGATTTTTTTCTGTTGTGGCATTTCCACTTTTTAAGAGATTTGGGT